>JAWMAR010001846.1:0-128805 GCA_036785375.1 Leucoraja ocellata
GGCTTCACGGCTGGCGTTGGGGTTAAGCGGTTGCTTTTGGGGTTTAGCTGCTGGCGTTGGGGTTTAACTATTGGCGTTTGGGGTTTAGCGGCTGGCGTTGGGGTTTAGCTACTGACGGGGTTTAGCTACTGGCGTTGGGGTTTAGCGGCTGGCGTTGGGGTTTAGCTACTGGCATTGGGGTTTAGCTTCTGGCGTTGGAGTTTAGCGGCTGGCGTAGGGGTTTAGCGGCTGGCGTAGGGGTTTAGCAGCTGGCGTTGGGGTTTAGCGCCTGGTGTTGAAGTTTAGCGGTTGGCGGGTCTTCACGGCTGGCGTTGGGGTTTAGAGGCTGGTGTTGGGGTTTAGCGGCTGGTGTTGGGGTTTAGCGGCTGGCGTTGGGTCTTCACGGCTGGCGTCGGGTCTTCACAGCTGGCGTTGGGGTTTAGCGGCTGGCGTTGTGGTTTAGCGGCTGGCGTTGGGGTTTAGCTACTGGCGTTGGGGTTTAGCTACTGGCCTTGGGGTTTAGCTGCTGGCGGGGTTTAGCGGCTGGCGTTGGGGTTTAGCTACTGGCATTGGGGTTTAGCGGCTGGCGTTGGGGTTTAGCTACTGGCGTTGGGGTTTAGCTACTGGCCTTGGGGTTTAGCTGCTGGCGGGGTTTAGCGGCTGGCGTTGGGGTTTAGCTACTGGCATTGGGGTTTAGAGGCTGGTGTTGGGGTTTAGCGGCTGGTGTTGGGGTTTAGCGTCTGGCATTGGGGTTTAGCGTCTGGCGTTGGGGTTTAGCGTCTGGCGTTGGGGATTAGCGTCTGGCGTTGGGTTTTAGCTACTGGCGTTGGGGTTTAGCTACTGGCGTTGGGGTTTAGCTACTGGCCTTGGGGTTTAGCTGCTGGCGGGGTTTAGCGGCTGGCGTTGGGGTTTAGCTACTGGCATTGGGGTTTAGCGGCTGGCGTTGTGGTTTAGCTGCTGGCGTTGTGGTTTAGCGGCTGGCGTTTGGGGTTTAGCGGCTGGCGTTGTGGTTTAGCTGCTGGCGTTGTGGTTTAGCTGCTGGCGTTGGGGTTTAGATGCTGGCGTTGTGGTTTAGCTGCTGGCGTTGTGGTTTAGCTGCTGGCGTTGGGGTTTAGATGCTGGTGTTGGGGTTTAGCGGCTGGCGTTGGGGTTTAGCTACTGGCGTTGGGGTTTAGCTACTGGTATTGGGGTTTAGCTACTAGCGGGGTTTAGAGGCTGGCGTTGGGGTTTAGCGTCTGGCGTTGGGGTTTAGCGTCTGGCGTTGGGGTTTAGCTACTGGCGTTGGGGTTTAGCGGCTGGCGTTGGGGTTTTGCGGCTGGCGTTGGGGTTTAGCGGCTGGCATTGGGGTTTAGCGGCTGGCGTTGGGGTTTTGCGGCTGGCGTTGGGGTTTAGCTGCTGGCGTTGGGGTTTAGCATCGGGTGTTAAGGTTTAGAGGCTGCCGTTGGGGTTTAGAGGCTGGCTTTGGGGTTTAGAGGCTGGCTTTGGGGTTTAGAGGCTGGCTTTTAGGGTTTAGAGGCTGGCTTTTAGGGTTTAGAGGCTGGCGTTTGGGTTTAGAGGCTGGCGTTGGGGTTTAGAGGCTGGCGTTGGGGTTTAGAGGCTGGCGTTGGGGTTTAGAGGCTGGCGTTGGGGTTTAGAGGCTGGCATTGGAGTTTAGCGGCTGGCGTTGGGTCTTCTCGGCTGGCGGGGTTTAGCTGCTGGCGTTGGGGTTTAGCGGCTGGCGTTGGGGTTTAGCTACTGGCGTTGGGGTTTAGCTACGCGTTGGGGTTTAGCGTCTGGCATTGGGGTTTAGCGTCTGGCGTTGGGGTTTAGCGTCTGGCGTTGGGGATTAGCGTCTGGCGTTGGGTTTTAGCTACTGGCGTTGGGGTTTAGCTACTGGCGGTGGGGTTTAGCTACTGGCCTTGGGGTTTAGCTGCTGGCGGGGTTTAGCGGCTGGCGTTGGGGTTTAGCTACTGGCATTGGGGTTTAGCGGCTCGCGTTGTGGTTTAGCTGCTGGCGTTGTGGTTTAGCGGCTGGCGTTTGGGGTTTAGCGGCTGGCGTTGTGGTTTAGCTGCTGGCGTTGTGGTTTAGCTGCTGGCGTTGGGGTTTAGATGCTGGCGTTGTGGTTTAGCTGCTGGCGTTGTGGTTTAGCTGCTGGCGTTGGGGTTTAGATGCTGGTGTTGGGGTTTAGCGGCTGGCGTTGGGGTTTAGCTACTGGCGTTGGGGTTTAGCTACTGGTATTGGGGTTTAGCTACTAGCGGGGTTTAGAGGCTGGCGTTGGGGTTTAGCGTCTGGCGCTGGGGTTTAGCGTCTGGCGTTGGGGTTTAGCTACTGGCGTTGGGGTTTAGCGGCTGGCGTTGGGGTTTAGCGGCTGGCGTTGGGGTTTAGCGGCTGGCGTTGGGGTTTAGCGGTTGGCATTGGGGTTTAGCGGCTGGCGTTGGGGTTTAGCGGCTGGCGTTGGGGTTTAGCTGCTGGCGTTGGGGTTTAGCATCGGGTGTTAAGGTTTAGAGGCTGCCGTTGGGGTTTAGAGGCTGGCTTTGGGGTTTAGAGGCTGGCTTTGGGGTTTAGAGGGTGGCTTTTAGGGTTTAGAGGCTGGCTTTTAGGGTTTAGAGGCTGGCGTTTGGGTTTAGAGGCTGGCGTTGGGGTTTAGAGGCTGGCGTTGGGGTTTAGAGGCTGGCGTTGGGGTTTAGAGGCTGGCGTTGGGGTTTAGAGGCTGGCATTGGAGTTTAGCGGCTGGCGTTGGGTCTTCTCGGCTGGCGGGGTTTAGCTGCTGGCGTTGGGGTTTAGCGGCTGGCGTTGGGGCTTCACGGCTGGCGTTGGTGATTAGCGCTTGGCGTTGGCGATTAGCGGCTGGCGTTGGGGTTTAGCGGCTGGCGTTGGTGTTTAGCTGCTGGCGTTGGGGCTTCACGGCTGGCGTTGGGGTTAAGCGGTTGCTTTTGGGGTTTAGCTGCTGGCGTTGGGGTTTAACTATTGGCGTTTGGGGTTTAGCGGCTGGCGTTGGGGTTTAGCTACTGACGGGGTTTAGCTACTGGCGTTGGGGTTTAGCGGCTGGCGTTGGGGTTTAGCTACTGGCATTGGGGTTTAGCTTCTGGCGTTGGAGTTTAGCGGCTGGCGTAGGGGTTTAGCGGCTGGCGTAGGGGTTTAGCAGCTGGCGTTGGGGTTTAGCGCCTGGTGTTGAAGTTTAGCGGTTGGCGGGTCTTCACGGCTGGCGTTGGGGTTTAGAGGCTGGTGTTGGGGTTTAGCGGCTGGTGTTGGGGTTTAGCGGCTGGCGTTGGGTCTTCACGGCTGGCGTCGGGTCTTCACAGCTGGCGTTGGGGTTTAGCGGCTGGCGTTGGGGTTTAGCGGCTGGCGTTGGGGTTTAGCTACTGGCGTTGGGGTTTAGCTACTGGCCTTGGGGTTTAGCTGCTGGCGGGGTTTAGCGGCTGGCGTTGGGGTTTAGCTACTGGTATTGGGGTTTAGCGGCTGGCGTTGGGGTTTAGCTACTGGCGTTGGGGTTTAGCTACTGGCCTTGGGGTTTAGCTGCTGGCGGGGTTTAGCGGCTGGCGTTGGGGTTTAGCTACTGGCATTGGGGTTTAGAGGCTGGTGTTGGGGTTTAGCGGCTGGTGTTGGGGTTTAGCGTCTGGCATTGGGGTTTAGCGTCTGGCGTTGGGGTTTAGCGTCTGGCGTTGGGGATTAGCGTCTGGCGTTGGGTTTTAGCTACTGGCGTTGGGGTTTAGCTACTGGCGTTGGGGTTTAGCTACTGGCCTTGGGGTTTAGCTGCTGGCGGGGTTTAGCGGCTGGCGTTGGGGTTTAGCTACTGGCATTGGGGTTTAGCGGCTGGCGTTGTGGTTTAGCTGCTGGCGTTGTGGTTTAGCGGCTGGCGTTTGGGGTTTAGCGGCTGGCGTTGTGGTTTAGCTGCTGGCGTTGTGGTTTAGCTGCTGGCGTTGGGGTTTAGATGCTGGCGTTGTGGTTTAGCTGCTGGCGTTGTGGTTTAGCTGCTGGCGTTGGGGTTTAGATGCTGGTGTTGGGGTTTAGCGGCTGGCGTTGGGGTTTAGCTACTGGCGTTGGGGTTTAGCTACTGGTATTGGGGTTTAGCTACTAGCGGGGTTTAGAGGCTGGCGTTGGGGTTTAGCGTCTGGCGTTGGGGTTTAGCGTCTGGCGTTGGGGTTTAGCTACTGGCGTTGGGGTTTAGCGGCTGGCGTTGGGGTTTAGCTACTGGCGTTGGGGTTTAGCTACTGGCCTTGGGGTTTAGCTGCTGGCGGGGTTTAGCGGCTGGCGTTGGGGTTTAGCTACTGGCATTGGGGTTTAGCGGCTGGCGTTGGGGTTTAGCTACTGGCGTTGGGGTTTAGCTACTGGCCTTGGGGTTTAGCTGCTGGCGGGGTTTAGCGGCTGGCGTTGGGGTTTAGCTACTGGCATTGGGGTTTAGAGGCTGGTGTTGGGGTTTAGCGGCTGGTGTTGGGGTTTAGCGTCTGGCATTGGGGTTTAGCGTCTGGCGTTGGGGTTTAGCGTCTGGCGTTGGGGATTAGCGTCTGGCGTTGGGTTTTAGCTACTGGCGTTGGGGTTTAGCTACTGGCGTTGGGGTTTAGCTACTGGCCTTGGGGTTTAGCTGCTGGCGGGGTTTAGCGGCTGGCGTTGGGGTTTAGCTACTGGCATTGGGGTTTAGCGGCTGGCGTTGTGGTTTAGCTGCTGGCGTTGTGGTTTAGCGGCTGGCGTTTGGGGTTTAGCGGCTGGCGTTGTGGTTTAGCTGCTGGCGTTGTGGTTTAGCTGCTGGCGTTGGGGTTTAGATGCTGGCGTTGTGGTTTAGCTGCTGGCGTTGTGGTTTAGCTGCTGGCGTTGGGGTTTAGATGCTGGTGTTGGGGTTTAGCGGCTGGCGTTGGGGTTTAGCTACTGGCGTTGGGGTTTAGCTACTGGTATTGGGGTTTAGCTACTAGCGGGGTTTAGAGGCTGGCGTTGGGGTTTAGCGTCTGGCGTTGGGGTTTAGCGTCTGGCGTTGGGGTTTAGCTACTGGCGTTGGGGTTTAGCGGCTGGCGTTGGGGTTTTGCGGCTGGCGTTGGGGTTTAGCGGCTGGCATTGGGGTTTAGCGGCTGGCGTTGGGGTTTTGCGGCTGGCGTTGGGGTTTAGCTGCTGGCGTTGGGGTTTAGCATCGGGTGTTAAGGTTTAGAGGCTGCCGTTGGGGTTTAGAGGCTGGCTTTGGGGTTTAGAGGCTGGCTTTGGGGTTTAGAGGCTGGCTTTTAGGGTTTAGAGGCTGGCTTTTAGGGTTTAGAGGCTGGCGTTTGGGTTTAGAGGCTGGCGTTGGGGTTTAGAGGCTGGCGTTGGGGTTTAGAGGCTGGCGTTGGGGTTTAGAGGCTGGCGTTGGGGTTTAGAGGCTGGCATTGGAGTTTAGCGGCTGGCGTTGGGTCTTCTCGGCTGGCGGGGTTTAGCTGCTGGCGTTGGGGTTTAGCGGCTGGCGTTGGGGTTTAGCTACTGGCGTTGGGGTTTAGCTACGCGTTGGGGTTTAGCGTCTGGCATTGGGGTTTAGCGTCTGGCGTTGGGGTTTAGCGTCTGGCGTTGGGGATTAGCGTCTGGCGTTGGGTTTTAGCTACTGGCGTTGGGGTTTAGCTACTGGCGGTGGGGTTTAGCTACTGGCCTTGGGGTTTAGCTGCTGGCGGGGTTTAGCGGCTGGCGTTGGGGTTTAGCTACTGGCATTGGGGTTTAGCGGCTCGCGTTGTGGTTTAGCTGCTGGCGTTGTGGTTTAGCGGCTGGCGTTTGGGGTTTAGCGGCTGGCGTTGTGGTTTAGCTGCTGGCGTTGTGGTTTAGCTGCTGGCGTTGGGGTTTAGATGCTGGCGTTGTGGTTTAGCTGCTGGCGTTGTGGTTTAGCTGCTGGCGTTGGGGTTTAGATGCTGGTGTTGGGGTTTAGCGGCTGGCGTTGGGGTTTAGCTACTGGCGTTGGGGTTTAGCTACTGGTATTGGGGTTTAGCTACTAGCGGGGTTTAGAGGCTGGCGTTGGGGTTTAGCGTCTGGCGCTGGGGTTTAGCGTCTGGCGTTGGGGTTTAGCTACTGGCGTTGGGGTTTAGCGGCTGGCGTTGGGGTTTAGCGGCTGGCGTTGGGGTTTAGCGGCTGGCGTTGGGGTTTAGCGGTTGGCATTGGGGTTTAGCGGCTGGCGTTGGGGTTTAGCGGCTGGCGTTGGGGTTTAGCTGCTGGCGTTGGGGTTTAGCATCGGGTGTTAAGGTTTAGAGGCTGCCGTTGGGGTTTAGAGGCTGGCTTTGGGGTTTAGAGGCTGGCTTTGGGGTTTAGAGGGTGGCTTTTAGGGTTTAGAGGCTGGCTTTTAGGGTTTAGAGGCTGGCGTTTGGGTTTAGAGGCTGGCGTTGGGGTTTAGAGGCTGGCGTTGGGGTTTAGAGGCTGGCGTTGGGGTTTAGAGGCTGGCGTTGGGGTTTAGAGGCTGGCATTGGAGTTTAGCGGCTGGCGTTGGGTCTTCTCGGCTGGCGGGGTTTAGCTGCTGGCGTTGGGGTTTAGCGGCTGGCGTTGGGGCTTCACGGCTGGCGTTGGTGATTAGCGCTTGGCGTTGGCGATTAGCGGCTGGCGTTGGGGTTTAGCGGCTGGCGTTGGGGTTTAGCGGCTGGCGTTGGTGTTTAGCTGCTGGCGTTGGGGCTTCACGGCTGGCGTTGGGGTTAAGCGGTTGCTTTTGGGGTTTAGCTGCTGGCGTTGGGGTTTAACTATTGGCGTTTGGGGTTTAGCGGCTGGCGTTGGGGTTTAGCTACTGACGGGGTTTAGCTACTGGCGTTGGGGTTTAGCGGCTGGCGTTGGGGTTTAGCTACTGGCATTGGGGTTTAGCTTCTGGCGTTGGAGTTTAGCGGCTGGCGTAGGGGTTTAGCGGCTGGCGTAGGGGTTTAGCAGCTGGCGTTGGGGTTTAGCGCCTGGTGTTGAAGTTTAGCGGTTGGCGGGTCTTCACGGCTGGCGTTGGGGTTTAGAGGCTGGTGTTGGGGTTTAGCGGCTGGTGTTGGGGTTTAGCGGCTGGCGTTGGGTCTTCACGGCTGGCGTCGGGTCTTCACAGCTGGCGTTGGGGTTTAGCGGCTGGCGTTGGGGTTTAGCGGCTGGCGTTGGGGTTTAGCTACTGGCGTTGGGGTTTAGCTACTGGCCTTGGGGTTTAGCTGCTGGCGGGGTTTAGCGGCTGGCGTTGGGGTTTAGCTACTGGTATTGGGGTTTAGCGGCTGGCGTTGGGGTTTAGCTACTGGCGTTGGGGTTTAGCTACTGGCCTTGGGGTTTAGCTGCTGGCGGGGTTTAGCGGCTGGCGTTGGGGTTTAGCTACTGGCATTGGGGTTTAGAGGCTGGTGTTGGGGTTTAGCGGCTGGTGTTGGGGTTTAGCGTCTGGCATTGGGGTTTAGCGTCTGGCGTTGGGGTTTAGCGTCTGGCGTTGGGGATTAGCGTCTGGCGTTGGGTTTTAGCTACTGGCGTTGGGGTTTAGCTACTGGCGTTGGGGTTTAGCTACTGGCCTTGGGGTTTAGCTGCTGGCGGGGTTTAGCGGCTGGCGTTGGGGTTTAGCTACTGGCATTGGGGTTTAGCGGCTGGCGTTGTGGTTTAGCTGCTGGCGTTGTGGTTTAGCGGCTGGCGTTTGGGGTTTAGCGGCTGGCGTTGTGGTTTAGCTGCTGGCGTTGTGGTTTAGCTGCTGGCGTTGGGGTTTAGATGCTGGCGTTGTGGTTTAGCTGCTGGCGTTGTGGTTTAGCTGCTGGCGTTGGGGTTTAGATGCTGGTGTTGGGGTTTAGCGGCTGGCGTTGGGGTTTAGCTACTGGCGTTGGGGTTTAGCTACTGGTATTGGGGTTTAGCTACTAGCGGGGTTTAGAGGCTGGCGTTGGGGTTTAGCGTCTGGCGTTGGGGTTTAGCGTCTGGCGTTGGGGTTTAGCTACTGGCGTTGGGGTTTAGCGGCTGGCGTTGGGGTTTAGCGGCTGGCGTTGGGGTTTAGCGGCTGGCATTGGGGTTTAGCGGCTGGCGTTGGGGTTTTGCGGCTGGCGTTGGAGTTTAGCTGCTGGCGTTGGGGTTTAGCATCGGGTGTTAAGGTTTAGAGGCTGCCGTTGGGGTTTAGAGGCTGGCTTTGGGGTTTAGAGGCTGGCTTTGGGGTTTAGAGGCTGGCTTTTAGGGTTTAGAGGCTGGCTTTTAGGGTTTAGAGGCTGGCGTTGGGGTTTAGAGGCTGGCGTTGGGGTTTAGAGGCTGGCGTTGGGGTTTAGAGGCTGGCGTTGGGGTTTAGAGGCTGGCGTTGGGGTTTAGAGGCTGGCATTGGAGTTTAGCGGCTGGCGTTGGGTCTTCTCGGCTGGCGGGGTTTAGCTGCTGGCGTTGGGGTTTAGCGGCTGGCGTTGGGGCTTCACGGCTGGCGTTGGTGATTAGCGCTTGGCGTTGGCGATTAGCGGCTGGCGTTGGGGCTTCACGGCTGGCGTTGGGGTTAAGCGGTTGCTTTTGGGGTTTAGCGGCTGGCGTTGGGGTTTAGCTACTGACGGGGTTTAGCTACTGGCGTTGGGGTTTAGCGGCTGGCGTTGGGGTTTAGCTACTGGCATTGGGGTTTAGCTTCTGGCGTTGGAGTTTAGCGGCTGGCGTAGGGGTTTAGCGGCTGGCGTAGGGGTTTAGCAGCTGGCGTTGGGGTTTAGCGCCTGGTGTTGAAGTTTAGCGGTTGGCGGGTCTTCACGGCTGGCGTTGGGGTTTAGAGGCTGGTGTTGGGGCTTCGCGGCTGGCGTTGGGGTTTAGCGGCTGGCGTTGGGGTTTTGCGGCTGGCGTTGGGGTTTTGCGGCTGGCGTTGGGATTTAGCGGCTGGCGTTGGGGTTTAGCCCTTGGCGTTGGCGATTAGCGGCTGGCGTTGGGGTTTAGCGGCTGGCGTTGGGGTTTGGAGCCTGGTGTTGGGGTTTGGCGGCTGGCGTTGGGGCTTCACGGCTGGCGTTGGGGTTAAACGGCTGCATTTGGGGTTTAGCTGCTGGCGTTGGGGTTTAGCTATTGGCGTTGGGGTTTAGCGGCTGGCGTTGGGGTTTAGCGGCTGGCGTTGGGGTTTAATGGCTGGCATTGGGGTTTAGCGGCTGGCGTTGGGGTTTAGCGGCTGGCGTTGTGGTTAAGCGGCTGGCGGTGGGGTTAACCGGCTGGTGTTGAGGTTTCGCGGCTGGTGGGGTTTAGCTGATGGCGTTGGGGTTTAGCTACTGGCATTGGGGTTTAGCTACGTGTTGGGGTTTAGCGGCTGGCATTGAGGTTTAGCGGCTGGCGTTGGGGTTTACCTACTGGCATTTGGGGTTTAGCTACTGGCGTTGGGGATAGCGGCTGGCGGGGTTTAGCTACTGGTGTTGGGGTTTAGCTACTGGTGTTGGGGTTTAGAGGCTGGCGTTGGGGTTTAGCGTCTGGCGTTGGGGTTTAGCGTCTGGCGTTGGGGTTTAGCGTCTGGCGTAGGGGTTTAGCGGCTGGCGTAGGGGTTTAGCAGCTGGCGTTGGGGTTTAGCGCCTGGTGTTGAAGTTTAGCGGTTGGCGGGTCTTCACGGCTGGCGTTGGGGTTTAGAGGCTGGTGTTGGGGTTTAGCGGCTGGTGTTGGGGTTTAGCGGCTGACGTTGGGTCTTCACGGCTGGCGTCGGGTCTTCACAGCTGGCGTTGGGGTTTAGCGGCTGGCGTTGGGGTTTAGCGGCTGGCGTTGGGGTTTAGCGGCTGGCGTTGGGGCTTCGCGGCTGGCGTTGGGGTTTAGCGGCTGGCGTTGGGGTTTTGCGGCTGGCGTTGGGGTTTTGCGGCTGGCGTTGGGATTTAGCTACTGGCGTTGGGGTTTAGCTACTGGCGTTGGGGTTAAGCGGCTGGCGTTGGGGTTTAGCCCTTGGCGTTGGCGATTAGCGGCTGGCGTTGGGGTTTAGCGGCTGGCGTTGGGGTTTGGAGCCTGGTGTTGGGGTTTGGCGGCTGGCGTTGGGGCTTCACGGCTGGCGTTGGGGTTAAACGGCTGCATTTGGGGTTTAGCTGCTGGCGTTGGGGTTTAGCTATTGGCGTTTGGGGTTTAGCGGCTGGCTTTGGGGTTTAGCTACTGGCGTTGGGATTTAGCTACTGGCGTTGGGGTTTTGCTGCTGTCGGGGTTTAGCGGCTGGCCTAGGGGTTTAGCGGCTGGCGTTGGGGTTTAGCGGCTGGTGTTGGAGTTTAGCGGTTGGCGTTGGGTCTTCACGGCTGGCGTTGGGGTTTAGAGGCTGGCGTTGGGGTTTAGCGGCTGGCGTTGGGGTTTAGCGGCTGGCGTTGGGGTTTAGCGGCTGGCGTTGGGGTTTAGTGGCTGGCATTGGGGTTTAGCGGCTGGCGTTGGGGTTTAGCGGCTGGCGTTGTGGTTAAGCGGCTGGCGTTGGGGTTAACCGGCTGGTGTTGAGGTTTCGCGGCTGGTGGGGTTTAGCTGATGGCGTTGGGGTTTAGCTACTGGCATTGGGGTTTAGCTACTGGCATTGGGGTTTAGCTACGTGTTGGGGTTTAGCGGCTGGCATTGAGGTTTAGCGGCTGGCGTTGGGGTTTACCTACTGGCATTGGGGTTTAGCTACTGGCGTTGGGGTTAGCGGCTGGCGGGGTTTAGCTACTGGTGTTGGGGTTTAGCTACTGGTGTTGGGGTTTAGAGGCTGGCGTTGGGGTTTAGCGTCTGGCGTTGGGGTTTAGCGTCTGGCGTTGGGGTTTAGCGTCTGGCGTTGGGGTTTAGTGTCTGGCGTTGGGTTTTAGCTACTGGCGTTGGGGTTTAGCTACTGGCGTTGGGGTTTAGCTACTGGCGTTGGGGTTTAGCGGCTGGCGTTGGGGTTTAGCTGCTGGCGTTGTAGTTTAGCGGCTGGCTTTGGGGTTAAGCGGCTGGCGTTAAGGTTTTGTGGCTGGTGTTGGGGTTTAGCTGATGGCGTTGGGTTTTAGCTACTGGCGTTGGGGTTTAGCTACTGGTGTTGGGGTTTAGCTACTGGCATTGGGGTTTAGCGGCTGGCGTTGGGGTTTAGCTGCTGGCGTGGTTTAGCGGCTGGCTTTGGGGTTAAGCGGCTGGCGTTGAGGTTTCGTGGCTGGTGTTGGGGTTTAGCTGATGGTGTTGGGGTTTAGCTACTGGCGTTGAGGTTTAGCTACTGGCGTTGGGGTTTGGCTACTGGCATTGGGGTTTTGCTACTGGCGTTGGGGTTTAGCTACTGGCGGGGTTTAGAGGCTGGCGTTGGTGTTTAGCGTCTGGCGTTGGGGTTTAGCATCGCATTGGGGTTTAGCGTCTGGCGTTGGGGTTTAGCTACTGGCGTTGGGGTTTAGCGGCTGGCGGGGTTTAGCTACTGGCGTTGGGGTTTAGCGGCTGGCGTTGGGGTTTAGCGGCTGGCATTGGGGTTTAGCGGCTGGTGTTGGGGTTTAGCGGCTGGCGTTGGGGTTTAGCGGCTGGCGTTGGGGTTTAGCTGCTGGCGTTGGGGTTTAGCATCGGGCGTTAAGGTTTAGAGGCTGGCGTTGGGGTTTAGAGGCTGGCGTTGGGGTTTAGAGGCTGGCGTTGGGGTTTAGAGGCTGGCGTTGGGGTTTAGAGGCTGGCGTTGGGGTTTAGAGGCTGGCGGGGTTTAGAGGCTGGCGTTGGGGTTTAGAGGCTGGCGGGGTTTAGAGGCTGGCATTGGGGTTTAGAGGCTGGCGTTTGGGGTTTAGAGGCTGGCGTTGGGGTTTAGAGGCTGGCGGGGTTTAGAGGCTGGCGTTGGGGTTTAGAGGCTGGCGTTGGAGTTTAGAGGCTGGCGTTGGGGTTTAGAGGCTGGCGTTGGGGTTTAGGGGCTGGCGGGGTTTAGAGGCTGCCGTTGGGGTTTAGAGGCTGGCGGGGTTTAGAGGCTGGCGTTGGGGTTTAGAGGCTGGCGTTGGAGTTTAGAGGCTGGCGTTGGGGTTTAGAGGCTGGCGTTGGGGTTTAGAGGCTGGCGGGGTTTAGAGGCTGGCGTTGGGGTTTAGCGCCTGACGTTGGGGCTTTGCTACTGGCGTTGGGGTTTAGCTACAGGCGTTTGGGTTTAGCGGCTGGCGTTGGGATTTAGCAACTGGCGTTAAGGTTTAGAGGCTGACGTTTGGGTTTAGAAGCTGCCGTTGAGGTTTAGAGGCTGGCTTGGGTTTAGAGGCTGGCTTTTGGGGTTTAGAGGCTGGCTTTTGGGGTTTAGAGGCTGGCGTTGGGGTTTAGAGGCTGGCGTTGGTGTTTAGAGGCTGGCGTTGGGGTTTAGAGGCTGGCGTTGGGGTTTAGAGGCTGGCGTTGGTGTTTAGAGGCTGGCGTTGGTGTTTAGCTACTGGCGTTGGGGTTTGGAGGCTGGTGGGGTTTAGCAGGGCTACCAAGTCGTACGAATTTTCCGTATTTTGTACGGAAATGTGATAAGAATACGGATGTACAGATTAGGTTTTAAATTACGGACTTTTTAAATGTCGGCTCGACTTCATGTTTCATCTTGCTGCTGAAAAAATGCAAGGATATTAAAAGTCATACTGTAACAAAAAATTATAGCAGATTAAATCTATTACTATTTTAAATTTCAAGATCTGGATGATTATTTTTGTAAGCTTTGATCTGTCTGTCCCGCAACAGGTTTAAGCAACGCTGTCAGTTTTGCGTGTGAGAATTTAAACAAACAGCGCTATGGGTTCCAATTATAACGCTACCAACTGGAGCGCTATTGGGTTTACACACAGCGCTAAGGCCACAGCACTATTGGTCACATACTGTTCAGAGAGGGAGAAGAAGGGAGGAAAAGGGGGAGAGAGAGAGCTGGCGTTGGGGCATAGCGGCTGACGTTGGTGTTAGCTACTGGCGTTGGGGATTAGCGGCTGGCGGGGTTACACGGCTGGCATTGGGATTTAGCGCCTGGCGTTGGGGTTTAGCTACTGGCGGGATTTAGCGCTTGGCGTTGCGGTTTAGAGGCTGGCGTTGGGATTTAGAGGCTGGCGTTGGGATTTAGAGGCTGACGTTGGGATTTAGAGGCTGGCATTGGGGTTTAGAGGCTGGCGTTGGGGTTTAGAGGCTGGCGTTGGGGTTTAGCGGCTGGTGGAGTTTAGCGGCTGGCGTTGGGTCTTCACGGCTGGCGTTGGGGTTTAGAGGTTGGTGTTGGGGTTTAGCGGCTGGCGTTGGGGCTTCACGGCTGGCGTTGGGGTTTAGCGGCTGGCGTTGGGGTTTAGCACTTGGCGTTGGCGATTAGCGGCTGGCGTTGGGGTTTAGCTGCTGGCGTTGGAGTTTAGAGGCTGGTGTTCGGGTTTAGAGGCTGGTGTTGAGGTTTTGCGGCTGGTGTTGGGGCTTCACGGCTGGCGTTGGGGTTAAGTGACTGCTTTTGGGGTTCAGCTGCTGGCGTTGGGGTTTAGCGGCTGGCGTTTGGGGTTTAGCGGCTGGCGTTGGGGTTTAGCTACTGGCGTTGGGGTTTAGCTACTGGCGTTGGGGTTTATCTACTGGCGTTGGGGTTTAGCGTCTGGCGTTGGGGTTTAGCGTCTGGCGTTGGGGTTTAGCTGCTGGCGTTGGAGTTTAGAGGCTGGTGTTGGGGTTTAGAGGCTGGTGTTGAGGTTTTGCGGCTGGTGTTGGGGCTTCACGGCTGGCGTTGGGGTTAAGTGACTGCTTTTGGGGTTCAGCTGCTGGCGTTGTGGTTTAGCGGCTGGCTTTGGGGTTAAGCGGCTGGCGTTGAGGTTTCGTGGCTGGTGTTGGGGTTTAGCTGATGGCGTTGGGGTTTAGCTACTGGCGTTGGGGTTTAGCTACTGGCGTTGGGGTTTAGCTACTGGCATTGGGGTTTAGCTACTGGCGTTGGGGTTTAGCTACTGGCGGGGTTTAGAGGCTGGCGTTGGGGTTTAGCGTCTGGCGTTGGGGTTTAGCGTCTGGCGTTGGGGTTTAGCTACTGGCGTTGGGGTTTAGCGGCTGGCGGGGTTTAGCTACTGGCGTTGGGGTTTAGCGGCTGGCTTTGGGGTTTAGCGGCTGGCGTTGGGGTTTAGCGGCTGGCGTTGGATTTTAGCTGCTGGCGTTGGGGTTTAGCATCGGGCGTTAAGGTTTAGAGGCTGGCGTTGTGGTTTAGAGGCTGCCGTTGGGGTTTAGAGGCTGGCTTTGGAGTTTAGAGGCTGGCTTTTAGGGTTTAGAGGCTGGCGTTGGGGTTTAGAGGCTGGCGTTGGGGTTTAGAGGCTGGCGTTGGGGTTTAGAGGCTGGCGGGGTTTAGAGGCTGGCGTTGGGGTTTAAAGGCTGGCGGGGTTTAGAGGCTGGCGTTGGGGTTTAGAGGCTGGCGTTTGGGCTTTAGCGGCTGGCGTTGGGGTTTAGCTACTGGCGTTGGGGTTTAGCTACTGGCGTTGGGGTTTAGCTACTGGCGTTGGGGTTTAGCGTCTGGCGCTGTGGTTTAGCGTCTGGCGTTGGGGTTTAGCTGCTGGCGTTGGAGTTTAGAGGCTGGTGTTGGGGTTTAGAGGCTGGTGTTGAGGTTTTGCGGCTGGTGTTGGGGCTTCACGGCTGGCGTTGGGGTTAAGTGACTGCTTTTGGGGTTCAGCTGCTGGCGTGGTTTAGCGGCTGGCTTTGGGGTTAAGCGGCTGGCGTTGAGGTTTCGTGGCTGGTGTTGGGGTTTAGCTGATGGCGTTGGGGTTTAGCTACTGGCGTTGGGGTTTAGCTACTGGCGTTGGGGTTTAGCTACTGGCATTGGGGTTTAGCTACTGGCGTTGGGGTTTAGCTACTGGCGGGGTTTAGAGGCTGGCGTTGGGGTTTAGCGTCTGGCGTTGGGGTTTAACGTCTGGCGTTGGGGTTTAGCTACTGGCGTTGGGGTTTAGCGGCTGGCGGGGTTTAGCTACTGGCGTTGGGGTTTAGCGGCTGGCTTTGGGGATTAGCGGCTGGCGTTGGGGTTTAGCGGCTGGCGTTGGATTTTAGCTGCTGGCGTTGGGGTTTAGCATCGGGCGTTAAGGTTTAGAGGCTGGCGTTGTGGTTTAGAGGCTGCCGTTGGGGTTTAGAGGCTGGCTTTGGAGTTTAGAGGCTGGCTTTTAGGGTTTAGAGGCTGGCGTTGGGGTTTAGAGGCTGGCGTTGGGGTTTAGAGGCTGGCGTTGGGGTTTAGAGGCTGGCGGGGTTTAGAGGCTGGCGTTGGGGTTTAGAGGCTGGCGGGGTTTAGAGGCTGGCGTTGGGGTTTAGAGGCTGGTGTTTGGGGTTTAGAGGCTGGCGTTGGGGTTTAGAGGCTGGCGTTGGGGTTTAGCTTCTGGCGTTGGGGTTTAGGTTCCGGCGTTGGGGTTTAGCTTCCGGCGTTGAGGTTCAGCGGCTGGCGTTGGGGTTTAGCGGCTGGCGTTGGGGCTTCACGGCTGGCGTTGGGGCTTCACGGCTGGCGTTGGGGTTTAGCGGCTGGCGTTGGGGTTTAGCTATTGACGTTGGGGTTTTGCGTCTGGCGTTGGGGTTTAGAGGCTGGCGTTTGGGGTTTAGCGGCTGGCGTTGGGGTTTAGCTACTGGCGTTGGGGTTTAGCTACTGGCGTTGGGGTTTAGCTACTGGCGTTGGGGTTTAGCTACTGGCGTTGGGGTTTAGCGTCTGGCGTTGGGGTTTAGCGTCTGGCGTTGGGGTTTAGCTGCTGGCGTTGGAGTTTAGAGGCTGGTGTTGGGGTTTAGAGGCTGGTGTTGAGGTTTTGCGGCTGGTGTTGGGGCTTCACGGCTGGCGTTGGGGTTAAGTGACTGCTTTTGGGGTTCAGCTGCTGGCGTGGTTTAGCGGCTGGCTTTGGGGTTAAGCGGCTGGCGTTGAGGTTTCGTGGCTGGTGTTGGGGTTTAGCTGATGGCGTTGGGGTTTAGCTACTGGCGTTGGGGTTTAGCTACTGGCGTTGGGGTTTAGCTACTGGCATTGGGGTTTAGCTACTGGCGTTGGGGTTTAGCTACTGGCGGGGTTTAGAGGCTGGCGTTGGGGTTTAGCGTCTGGCGTTGGGGTTTAGCGTCTGGCGTTGGGGTTTAGCTACTGGCGTTGGGGTTTAGCGGCTGGCGGGGTTTAGCTACTGGCGTTGGGGTTTAGCGGCTGGCTTTGGGGATTAGCGGCTGGCGTTGGGGTTTAGCGGCTGGCGTTGGATTTTAGCTGCTGGCGTTGGGGTTTAGCATCGGGCGTTAAGGTTTAGAGGCTGGCGTTGTGGTTTAGAGGCTGCCGTTGGGGTTTAGAGGCTGGCTTTGGAGTTTAGAGGCTGGCTTTTAGGGTTTAGAGGCTGGCGTTGGGGTTTAGAGGCTGGCGTTGGGGTTTAGAGGCTGGCGTTGGGGTTTAGAGGCTGGCGGGGTTTAGAGGCTGGCGTTGGGGTTTAGAGGCTGGCGGGGTTTAGAGGCTGGCGTTGGGGTTTAGAGGCTGGTGTTTGGGGTTTAGAGGCTGGCGTTGGGGTTTAGAGGCTGGCGTTGGGGTTTAGCTTCTGGCGTTGGGGTTTAGGTTCCGGCGTTGGGGTTTAGCTTCCGGCGTTGAGGTTCAGCGGCTGGCGTTGGGGTTTAGCGGCTGGCGTTGGGGCTTCACGGCTGGCGTTGGGGCTTAACGGCTGGCGTTGGGGTTTAGCGGCTGGCGTTGGGGTTTAGCTATTGACGTTGGGGTTTTGCGTCTGGCGTTGGGGTTTAGCGTCTGGCGTTGGGGCTTTGCTACTGGCGTTGGGGTTTAGCTACTGGCGTTTGGGTTTAGCGGCTGGCGTTGGGGTTTAGCTACTGGCGTTGGGATTTAGCAACTGGCGTTAAGGTTTAGAGGCTGGCGTTTGGGTTTAGAAGCTGCCGTTGGGGTTTAGAGGCTGGCTTGGGTTTAGAGGCTGGCTTTTGGGGTTTAGAGGCTGGCTTTTGGGGTTTAGAGGCTGGCGTTGGGGTTTAGCTACTGGCGTTGGGGTTTAGCTACTGGCGTTGGGGTTTAGCTACTGGCGTTGGGGTTTAGCGTCTGGCGTTGGGGTTTAGCGTCTGGCGTTGGGGTTTAGCTGCTGGCGTTGGAGTTTAGAGGCTGGTGTTGGGGTTTAGAGGCTGGTGTTGAGGTTTTGCGGCTGGTGTTGGGGCTTCACGGCTGGCGTTGGGGTTAAGTGACTGCTTTTGGGGTTCAGCTGCTGGCGTGGTTTAGCGGCTGGCTTTGGGGTTAAGCGGCTGGCGTTGAGGTTTCGTGGCTGGTGTTGGGGTTTAGCTGATGGCGTTGGGGTTTAGCTACTGGCGTTGGGGTTTAGCTACTGGCGTTGGGGTTTAGCTACTGGCATTGGGGTTTAGCTACTGGCGTTGGGGTTTAGCTACTGGCGGGGTTTAGAGGCTGGCGTTGGGGTTTAGCGTCTGGCGTTGGGGTTTAGCGTCTGGCGTTGGGGTTTAGCTACTGGCGTTGGGGTTTAGCGGCTGGCGGGGTTTAGCTACTGGCGTTGGGGTTTAGCGGCTGGCTTTGGGGATTAGCGGCTGGTGTTGGGGTTTAGCGGCTGGCGTTGGATTTTAGCTGCTGGCGTTGGGGTTTAGCATCGGGCGTTAAGGTTTAGAGGCTGGCGTTGTGGTTTAGAGGCTGCCGTTGGGGTTTAGAGGCTGGCTTTGGAGTTTAGAGGCTGGCTTTTAGGGTTTAGAGGCTGGCGTTGGGGTTTAGAGGCTGGCGTTGGGGTTTTGAGGCTGGCGTTGGGGTTTAGAGGCTGGCGGGGTTTAGAGGCTGGCGTTGGGGTTTAGAGGCTGGCGGGGTTTAGAGGCTGGCGTTGGGGTTTAGAGGCTGGTGTTTGGGGTTTAGAGGCTGGCGTTGGGGTTTAGAGGCTGGCGTTGGGGTTTAGCTTCTGGCGTTGGGGTTTAGCTTCCGGCGTTGGGGTTTAGCTTCCGGCGTTGAGGTTCAGCGGCTGGCGTTGGGGTTTAGCGGCTGGCGTTGGGGCTTCACGGCTGGCGTTGGGGTTTAGCGGCTGGCGTTGGGGTTTAGCTATTGATGTTGGGGTTTTGCGTCTGGCGTTGGGGTTTAGCGTCTGGCGTTGGGGCTTTGCTACTGGCGTTGGGGTTTAGCTACTGGCGTTTGGGTTTAGCGGCTGGCGTTGGGGTTTAGCTACTGGCGTTGGGATTTAGCAACTGGCGTTAAGGTTTAGAGGCTGGCGTTTGGGTTTAGAAGCTGCCGTTGGGGTTTAGAGGCTGGCTTGGGTTTAGAGGCTGGCTTTTGGGGTTTAGAGGCTGGCTTTTGGGGTTTAGAGGCTGGCGTTGGGGTTTAGAGGCTGGCGTTGGGGTTTAGAGGCTGGCGTTGGAGTTTAGAGGCTGGCGTTGGGGTTTAGAGGCTGGCGTTGGGGTTTAGAGGCTGGCGGGGTTTAGAGGCTGCCGTTGGGGTTTAGAGGCTGGCGGGGTTTAGAGGCTGGCGTTGGGGTTTAGAGGCTGGCGTTGGAGTTTAGAGGCTGGCGTTGGGGTTTAGAGGCTGGCGTTGGGGTTTAGAGGCTGGCGGGGTTTAGAGGCTGGCGTTGGGGTTTAGCGTCTGGCGTTGGGGCTTTGCTACTGGCGTTGGGGTTTAGCTACTGGCGTTTGGGTTTAGCGGCTGGCGTTGGGATTTAGCAACTGGCGTTAAGGTTTAGAGGCTGGCGTTTGGGTTTAGAAGCTGCCGTTGAGGTTTAGAGGCTGGCTTGGGTTTAGAGGCTGGCTTTTGGGGTTTAGAGGCTGGCTTTTGGGGTTTAGAGGCTGGCGTTGGGGTTTAGAGGCTGGCGTTGGTGTTTAGAGGCTGGCGTTGGGGTTTAGAGGCTGGCGTTGGGGTTTAGAGGCTGGCGTTGGTGTTTAGAGGCTGGCGTTGGTGTTTAGCTACTGGCGTTGGGGTTTGGAGGCTGGTGGGGTTTAGCAGGACTACCAAGTCGTACGAATTTTCCGTATTTTGTACGGAAATGTGATAAGATTACGGATGTACAGATTAGCTTTTAAATTACGGACTTTTTAAAAGTCGGCTCGACTTCTTGTTTCATCTTGCTGCTGAAAAAATGCAAGGATATTAAAAGTCATACTGTAACAAAAAATTATAGCAGATTAAATCTATTACTATTTTAAATTTCAAGATCTGGATGATTATTTTTGTAAGCTTTGATCTGTCTGTCCCGCTACAGGTTTAAGCAACGCTGTCAGTTTTGCGCGTGAGAATTTAAACAAACAGCGCTATGGGTTCCAATTATAACGCTACCAACTGGAGCGCTATTGGGTTTACACACAGCGCTAAGGCCACAGCACTATTGGTCACATACTGTTCAGGGAGGGAGAAGAAGGGAGGAAAAGGGGGAGAGAGAGAGCTGGCGTTGGGGCATAGCGGCTGACGTTGGTGTTAGCTACTGGCGTTGGGGATTAGCGGCTGGCGGGGTTACACGGCTGGCATTGGGATTTAGCGCCTGGCGTTGGGGTTTAGCTACTGGCGGGATTTAGCGCTTGGCGTTGCGTTTAGCTGCTGGCGTTCGGGTTTAGCTACTGGCGTTGTAAGAATTTTGTAAGTTTCTATAAGACCCCCCCCCCCCTCAATCTTCTAAATTCTAGCGAGTACAATCCGAGTCTATCCAGTCTTTCTTCATATGAATGTCCTGACATCCCAGGAATCAGTCTGGTGAACCTTCTCTGTACTCCCTCTATGGCAATAATGTCTTAGAGTACGGCATTCGTGGACCACCGTGGCGCTAACGGCAGGTACTCGTGTAACTTGGTGACTCGGGAGAAAATTCAAACAAGCTTGAATTTCTCCAACAGTGACGTACACTTGTGGTTGAACATTGCAACATTATATGCACGTAGTGGCCAGTGCGATATCCGTACTGACTCTTGCATGTGCCGTGGGAACTCCTGCGAACGGTGAACCCGGAAGCTGGACAGAGGGGACAGAAGGTGAGTAAAAATTGTCTTCTGTGGGATTGAATTTAAAAAATAAAGATTTGCATCCGCATATGGACATCAACTTATTCATGAGTTATGTTAATGAGATTCAAGAAAATAACTATAATCTTTAAAAGGAACTTTACTGAAAGGTCCTGCATTTTTATGGTCCGTGAGAAATTTTTCACATGTACTTCTTTGAGAGATACAGCTCGGAATCCTCGCCAACCAGCGATCGATGCCTTTCCGAAGCAGGGTCTGGAACGCTACCAATCAATGTTCTCCAGAGACCCGTGTAAAGGAGTGAACTGCACATGCTGGTTTAAAACAAAGACAGACTCAAAAAGCTGGAGTAACTCAGCGAGTCAAGCAGCATCTCTGGAGAAAAATAGGTGATGTTTCGGGACGAGACACATCTTCAGACTCAATTCCGATTAGGATTTCTGAAGAAGGGTTCCGATTCGAATCGCCACCTATTCTTTTTCTCCAGAGATGCTGCCTGACAGGCTGACTTACTCCAGCTTTTTATGTTTTTCTTCCCAGATCTGACTTACCTGCTGAGTTACACCAACATTTTATGTCCTTTTGTGCGTATTAACCAGCATCTGCAGTTCCTTTAGACATTACCTAACTTTAGATTTTAGAGATATAGTGCGTAAACAGGCCCTTCGGCCCACCGAGTCCGCGCCGACCAGCTATTCTTATACACTCCAGGGACAATTTTACAATGTTACCGAAGCCGATTAACTTACAAACCTGTAATCTCTGGAGTGTGAGAGGAAACCGGTGCACCCATGGTCAGGATCGAACCCGGGTCTCTGGGGCTGTGAGGCAGCAACTCTGCCACTGTGCCGTATGTAGTCAGATTTAATAAATTGCTGGTGTTGCTTCCAAAGACAGAGCCACATAATATTAGATCAGAATTGCATCTTTCCGCTAATAAAGTCAATTATTAGTCAATTAATAATATAATCAATTATTGTTGGTGACATTTCACCTACGAATATCGGACTATTTTCGCAGAGGTAAGGGCCAATTAGGCATAGCAAAAGGTATGAACACTTTTAAACATTTTTTCCGACTATTTTGTCAAATGCAAATACAGGGAGAATGATCAAAGTGCTCACATGGCTCACTCTGTTAGAAGCGTTCTGAGTTTAAATGTTTTGTGTATTCCTTCTTAAAGAATACATTTTTGTGTGGCCAGGTGTGCGATTGAGAACAGCTGGGAAAGGGCGGAGGGGGCGTCACAAATAACAGCGTTTCCCTGGTCATATTATGGCCCATTCCCCAACCGTAACATTAATCAAGCTGTCTAACTCCGCCTTCACACCATCCCCCTGTGACATGGGTTAGTCATCGCTGGGCGGGCTGTCGGTCGAATGGCCTGCCAATGGGAGTCAGAGACTTGACACTGAGATCCATTGTGCAGGAATGAACTGCGGATGCTGTTTTTTTACTGAAGATAGACACAAACGCCATCTGTTCATTTTCTCCAGAGATGTTGCCTGACCCATTCAGTTACTCCAACATTTTGTGTCTGTGTTCACTATGAACATTGAATTATTTAATTTTAGGTAACACACTCTATCTCTCTCCCTCGCCCACCCCCTCCTGCCCCCCCCCCCCCCCCCTCCTCCCCCATGTAGTAAATGTAAGTTAACCAGTCCAAGTTTTGCAATGATGGTTCCCTCTTGGGATCACACTATCCCTAGCCAACAATTGGCCTATCAGGGAACCAAATATAGACACGGAGTGCTGGAGTGACTCAGTGGGTCAGGCAGCATCTCTGGAGGAAAGGGTTAGGCGACATTTCGGGTCGGGACCCCTCTTCAAAATACCCTGCTGAGGTCATCTGTTGTTGGCCCTGATTTGTCCCGGTCTTTTCTTGCTTCCAGTTCCCCCCTACAATCATCCCGAAGAAGGGTCCCGACCAAAAATGGAATCTATTCCTTTTCTCCAGAGATGCTGCTTGGCCCGCTGAGTTACTCCAGCATTTTGTGTCTAACGTGCTGAGTCAGACAGTTTTTGATTATCAAGGATTCTGCGCTGTCTCTTTACTTTGAAACACACGTTGGAAATTTAAACTTGGGCGCAACTAACATTGTCTTACTACCGTGGGAACTCTTTAACTCAGCGGGCAGGCAGCAGTTAATTGTTGCTCCCTTCAGTTTCCCAGGGGGTCGGGACGGGACTAGAGTTGGGAGGGAAAGGTGGGGGAGTCGAGGGAGAGGAGGAGGAGACAGGTGTGGGTGTCTTCATATACTGGCGGCGGGTGTCTGTCACTGAAACAGGCAGATGAGATTTCACATCCACCTTGTGTGTGCCTCTCTCTCTCTCCATCCCTCCCTCCCTCTCACACAGGCTGAGAGACTCTGCCTCTGTGAGTGTACGTCTCTTTCTCCCCCTCTCTCACACACAGTAAGACCGAGGTACTGTGCTCAGACCATCTGTGTCTCCCACATACAGAGTAAAACTCTGCTTTGTATGTGTATATACGTCTCCCCTCATTTCTCTCTCTCCCTCCCCACCCCTCTCTTTCTCCCCCTCCCCCACCTCTCTCTTTCTCCCCTCCCTCACCTCTCTCTTTCTCCCCCTCCCCACCTCTCTCTTTCTCCCCCCACACACAATAAGACCGATGTATTCTGCTTTGTCTCTCTTCGCTCCCACACACACAGATAGACCAAGGTCATGTGCGCTCTTTCTCTTCCGCCAGTCACCCCGAAGTACATCACACTGCCTCTGTGCCTCTCTCTGTCTCTCTCCCCCTCTCTCCTAAGTAATGTGGCATCTTCCTGCAGTAAAGTAACGGCAATAGTACAGGCATGTCTCCAAATGAGCCAATTCAACCAAGGGAGGATATTTATAGTGTGTAAAAAAAGTGACATAATTTGTGCCACGTGATGATTTAATTACACTTGACAGTTACAATGTTCATTCAAGATTTAACGGGTCGCACAAATAACAGTAATGCCTAGTACCGTGGGAACTCTTTGTCTACCCCCCGTTATATCATGTGATATCGTGCTAGACCACGACCACTTCACTCTGGTTACATCTTGCGTCAAGTCGCCCCGTGAGAAAGGCCTATTAGCGGTCGGTGTTGGATATGCGATAAAAATCTGAATGTACAGATTAGCTTTTAAAATACGGATTTTTAAAAAATCAACCCGAATTCCTGTTTCAACTTGCTGCTTAAAAAATGCAAGGGGATATCAAGTCATACTGTAACTCTAAAAATTGTAGCAGATACAGTCTATTAATGATTTAAATTTCAAGATCTGGATGATTATTTTTGTAAGCTCTGGCGGCTGGCGTTGGGGTTTCCTAGTTGGCGTTGGGGTTTAGCGGCTAGCGTTGGGGTTTCGTGGCTGGAGTTGGGGGTTGGCGGCGAACATTGGGGTTCAGCGGCTGTCGTTGGGGTTGAGCGGCTGGCGTTGGGGTTGAGCGGTTGGCGTGGGGTTGAGCGGTTGGCGTTGGGGCTTAGTAGCTGGCGTTGGGGCTTTGTAGCTGGCGTTGGGGCTTAGTGGCTGGCGTTGGGGTTTAGCGGCCGGCGGGGTTTCGCAGCTGGCGATTTTCCGTATTTTGTACGGATATGCGATAAGAATATGCTAAAGATTTGCTTTTATAATACGTTATTGGGGCTTAGTAGCTGGCGTTGGGGCTTAGCGGCTGGTGGGGTTTCGCAGCTGGCATTGGGGCTCAGCGGTTGGCGTTGGTGCTTAGTGGCTGGCAGTGGGGTTCATCGGCTGGCGTTGGGATTAGCTACTGGCGTTGGGGTTTAGCGGCTGGCGTTGAGGTTTGACTACTGACGTTGGGGTTTAGCGGCTGGCGTTGGGGTTTAGCGGTTGGCGTTGGGGTTTAGTGGCTGGCGTTGGGGTTTCTCAGTTAGCGTTGTGGTTTAGCGGCTGGCGTTGGTGTTTAGCGGCTGGCGTTGGGGTTTAGCGGCTGGTGTTGGGGTTTCGCAGTTGGCGCTGCGGTTTAGCGGTTCGCGTTGAGGTATAGCGGCTGATGTTGGGTCCTAGCGGTCGGTGTTGGATATGCGATAAGAATATGGATGTACAGATTAGCTTTTAAAATATGGATTTTTAAAAAATCAACCCGAATTCCTGTTTCAACTTGCTGCTTAAAAAATGCAAGGGGATATCAAGTCATACTGTAACTCTACAAAATTGTAGCAGATACAGTCTATTAATGATTTAAATTTCAAGATCTGGATGATTATTTTTGTAAGCTCTGGCGGCTGGCGTTGGGGTTTCGCAGTTGGCGTTGGGGTTTAGCGGCTAGCGTTGGGGTTTAGTGGCTGGAGTTGGGGGTTGGCGGCGAACATTGGGGTTGAGCGGCTGTCGTTGGGGTTGAGCGGTTGGGGTTGAGCGGTTGGCGTGGGGTTCAGCGGTTGGCGTTGAGGCTTAGTAGCTGGCGTTGGGGCTTTGTAGCTGGCGTTGGGGCTTAGTGGCTGGCGTTGGGGTTTAGCGGCCGGCGGGGTTTCGCAGCTGGCGATTTTCCGTATTTTGTACGGATATGCGATAAGAATATGCTACAGATTTGCTTTTATAATACGTTATTGGGGCTTAGTAGCTGGCGTTGGGGCTTAGCGGCTGGTGGGGTTTCGCAGCTGGCATTGGGGCTCAGCGGTTGGCGTTGGTGCTTAGTGGCTGGCAGTGGGGTTCATCGGCTGGCGTTGCGTTTAGCTACTAGCGTTGGGGTTTAGCGGCTGGCGTTGAGGTTTGACTACTGACGTTGGGGTTTAGCGGCTGGCGTTGGGGTTTAGCGGCTGGCGTTGGGGTTTAGTGGCTGGCGTTGGGGTTTCTCAGTTGGCGTTGTGGTTTAGCGGCTGGCGTTGGTGTTTAGCGGCTGGCGTTGGTGTTTAGCGGCTGGTGTTGGGGTTTCGCAGTTGGCGCTGCGGTTTAGCGGTTCGCGTTGAGGTATAGCGGCTGATGTTGGGTCCTAGCGGTCGGTGTTGGATATGCGATAAGAATATGGATGTACAGATTAGGTTTTAAAATACGGATTTTAAAAAAATCAACCCGAATTCCTGTTTCAACTTGCTGCTTAAAAAATGCAAGGGGATATCAAGTCATACTGTAACTCTACAAAATTGTAGCAGATACAGTCTATTAATGATTTAAATTTCAAGATCTGGATGATTATTTTTGTAAGCTCTGGCGGCTGGCGTTGGGGTTTCGCAGTTGGCTTTGGGGTTTAGCGGCTAGCGTTGGGGTTTAGTGGCTGGAGTTGGGGATTAGCGGCGAACGTTGAGGTTCAGCGGCTGTCGTTGGGGTTAAGCGCCTGGCGTTGCGGTTGAGCGGTTGGTGGTTAGGGTTTCGCGTCTGGCGTTGGGGTATAGCAGAGCTGCCAAGTAGTACGGATTTTCCGTATTTTGTACGGATATGCGATAAGAATACGGTACGGATTTGCTTTTATAACATGGTGTTGGGGTTCAGTGGCTGGCGTTGGGATTTCGCGGCTGGTGGGGTTTTACAGCTGGCATTGGGACACAGCGGTTGGCGTTGGGGTTTAGGGGCCGTTGTGGAGGTATAGAGACTGGCGTTGTGGTTTAGCAGTTGGCATTGGGGCTCAGCGGTTGGCGTTGGTGTTCAGCGGATTTTCCGTATTTTGTACGGATATGCAATAAGAATACAGATGTGCAGAATAGCTTTTAAAATACGGATTTTTTAAAAATCAACCCGAATTCCTGTTTCAACACCGCTTAAAAAATGCAAGGATATATCGTCATACTGTAACTGAAAATTATAGCGGATAAAGTCTATTAGTGTTTTAAATTTCAAGATCTGGATGATTATTTTTGTTTGCTCTAGCGGCTGGCATTCGGATTTAGAGGATGGCGTTGGGGTTTAGCGGCTGGTGGGGTTTAGCAGGGCTACCACGCAGTACGGATTTCCCGTATTTTGTACGGAACTGTGATAAGAATACGGATGTACAGATTAGCTTTTAAATTACGGATTTTAAAAAAATCGGCCCGACTTCATGTTTCATCTTGCTGCTAAAAAAATGCAAGGATATTAAAAGTCTTAGTAACAAAAAAATATAGCAGATTAAATCTATTAGTATTTTAAATTTCAAGATCTGGATGATTATTTTTGTAAGCTTTGATCTGCCTGTCCCGCTACAGGTTTAAGCAGTGCTGTCAGTTTTGCGCGTGGGAATTTAAACAAACTGCGCTATGGGTTCCAATTATAACGCTACCAACTGGGGCGCTATTGTCTTTACACATAGTGCTATGGGCTTTACACACAGCGCTGTCACCGCGCTATTGGTCACAGACTGTTCGGGGAGGGAGAAGGGGCATAGCTGCTGGCGTTGGGACATAGCTGCTGGCGTTGGGGCATAGCTGCTGGCGTTGGGGTTTAGCTGCTGGCGTTGGGGGTTTAGCTACTGGTGGGGCATAGCTGCTGGTGTTGTGGTTTATCTGCTGGCGGGGTTTCAAGGCTGGCGTTGAGGTATAGCGGCTGGCGAGGTTTCGCGGCTGGTGTTGGGATTTAGCTACTGGCGTTGAGGTTTAGCTACTGGCGTTGGGGTTTCGCATTGGCGTTGGGGTTTAGCGGCTGGTGTTGGGGTTTTGCAGTTGGCGCTGCGGTTTAGCGGTTGGCGTTGAGGTATAGCGGCTGGCGTTGTGTCTTAGTGTTGGATATGCGATAAGAATACGGATGTACAGATTAGCTTTTAAAATATGGATTTTTTAAAATTAGCCTGAATTCCTGTTTCATCTTGCTGCTTAAAAAATGCAAGGATATATCAAGTCATACTGTAACTAAAAATTATGGTGTTTTAAATTTCAAGATCTGGATGATTATTTTTGTACGCTCTAGCGGCTGGCATTCGGGTTTAGAGGATGGCGTTGGGGTTTAGCGGCTAGCGTTGGGGATTAGCGGCTAGCATTGGGGATTCGAGGCTGGCGTTGGGGTTTAGCGATTGGCGTTGGGGATTCGCGGCTGGCGTTGGGGTTTAGCGATTGGCGTTGGGATATAGCAGAGCTGCCAAGAAGTACGGATTTCCATATTTTGTACGGATATGCGATAAGAATACGGAGGTACAGATTTGCTTTAAAATGCGGTGTTGGGGCTTAGAGGCGGACGTTGGGGTTTATAGGCTGGCGTTGGGGCTTAACGGCTGGTGTTGAGATTTAGCGGTTGGCGTTGGGGTTTAGGGGCCGTTGTGGAGGTATAGACGCTGGCGTTGGGGGTTTAGTTACTGTTGTTGCGGTTTAGCGGCTGGCGTTGGGGTTTAGCGGCTGGCGTTAGGGTTTAGCGGCTGGTGTTGGGGTTTCGCAGTTGGCGCTGCGGTTTAGCGGTTAGCGTTGAGGTATAGCGGCTGGCGTTGGGTCTTAGCGGTCGGTGTTGGATATGTGATAAGAATATGGATGTACAGATTAACTTTTAAAATACTGATTTTTAAAAATTCAACCCGAATTCCTGTTTCAACGCTGCTTAAAAATGCAAGGGGATATCAATTCATACTGTAACTAAAAATGGTAGCAGATAAAGTATATTAATTATTTAAATTTCAAGATCTGGATGATTATTTTTATAAGCTCTGGCGGCTGGCGTTGGGGTTTAGCAGCTGGCGTTGGGGTTTAGGGCTGGCGTTGGGGCTCAGCGGTTGGCATTGGGGCTTTGCATTTGGCGGTGGGGTTCAGTGGCTGTCGTTGGGGTTGAGCGGCTGGCGTTGGTGTTGAGCGGTTGGCGTTGAGGTTTTGCATCTGGCGTTGGGGTATAGCAGAGCTGCCAAGTAGTACGGATTTATCGTATTTTGTACGGATATGCCATAAGAAGGTACGGATTTGCTTTTATAACGGTGTTGGGGCTTATTGGCTGGCGTGGGGGCTTGGCAGCTGCCGTTGGTGTTTTGCGGCTGGCGTTGGGATTTCGCGGCTGGTGGGGTTTCACAGCTGGCATTGGGGCTCAGCGGTTGGCGTTGGGGTTTCAGGGCCATTGTGGAGGTATAGAGGCTGGTGTTGTGGTTTAGAAGTTGGCATTAGGGCTCAGCGGTTGGCGTTGGTGTTCAGCGGATTTTCCGTATTTTGTACCGATATGCGATAAGAATACAGATGTGCAGAATAGCTTTTAAAATACGGATTTTTTTTAAATGAACCCGAAATCCTGTTTCAACTTACTGCTTAAAAAATGTAAGGTTATATCGTCATACTGTAACTGAAAATAATAGCAGATAAAGTCTATTAGTGTTTTAAATTTCAAGATCTGGATGATTATTTCTGTAAGCTCTAGCGGCTGGCATTCGGATTTAGAGAATGGGTCTTAGCAGCTGGCGTTGGGGTTTCTCGGCTGACGTGGCGGTTTCGTGGCTGGAGTTGGGGTTTTGCTGCTGGCGTTGGGGCTCAGTAGCTGGTGTTGGGGTTTAGTAGCTGGCGTTGGGGCTTATTGGCTGGCGTTGGGGTTTCGCGGCCGGCGGGGTTTCGCAGCTGGCGATTTTCCGTATTTTGTACGGATATGCGATAAGAATACGCTACAGATTTGCTTTTATAATACGGTATTGGGGCTTAGTAGCTGGCGTTGGGGCTTAGCGGCTGGTGGGGTTTCGCAGCTGGCATTGGGGCTCAACGGTTGGCGTTGGTGCTTAGCGGCTGGCAGTGGGGTTCATCGGCTGGCGTTGGGTTTAGCTACTGGCGTTGGAGTTTAGCGGCTGGCGTTGAGGTTTGACTACTGGTGTTGGGGTTTAGCGGCTGGCGTTGGGGTTTAGCGATAAGAATATGGATGTACAGATTAGCTTTTAGAATACGGATTTTTTAAAAATCAACCCGAATTCCTGTTTCAACTTGCTGCTTAAAAATGCAAGGGGATATCAAGTCATACTGTAACTTAAAATTGTAGCAGATAAAGTCTATTAATGATTTAAATTTCAAGAACAGGATGATTATTTTTGTAAGCTCTGGCGGCTGGCGTTGGGGTTTAGCGGCGGGTGTTGTGGGTTAGCGGCTGGCGTTGGGGGTCAGCTGTTGGCATTGGGGCTTTGCATTTGGCGGTGGGGTTCAGTGGCTGGCGTTGGGGTTTCGTGGCTGGAGTTGGGGGTTAGCGGGGAACGTTGGCATTCAGCGGCTGGCGTTGGGGTTTCGCGTCTGTCGTTGGGGTATAGCAGAGCGGCCAAGTAGTACGGATTTTCCGTATTTTGTACGGATATGCGATAAGAATACGGTACGGATTTGCTTTTATTAGGGCTCAGCGGTTGGCGTTGGTGTTCAGCGGATGTTCCGTATTTTGTACGGATATGCAATAGGAATACAGATGTGCAGAATAGCTATTAAAATACGGATTGTTAAAAAATCAACCCGAATTCCTGTTTCAACGCTGCTTAAAAAATGTAAAGATATATCGTCATACTGTAACTGAAAATTATAGCAGATAAAGTCTATTAGTTTTTAAATTTCAAGATCTGGATGATTATTTTTGTTAGCTCTAGCGGCTGGCATTCGAATTTAGAGGATGGCGTTGGGGTTTAGCGGCTGGCGGGATTTAGCCATTGGCGTTAGGATTTCGCGGCTGGCGTTGGGGTTTAGCGGCTGGTGGGGTTAAGCGGCTGTGTTGCGGTTTAGAGGTCGGGGTTTGGAGGCTGGCATTGGGGTTTCGCAGCTGGCGTTGGGGTTTAGCGGCTGGTGTTGGGGTTTAGCAGGGCTACAAATTAGTACGGATTTTCCGTATTTTGAACGGAAATGTGATAAGAATACGGATGTACAGATTTGTTTTAAATTACGGATTTTTTAAAAATTGGGCCACTTCCTGTTTCATCTTGCTGCTGAAAAAATGCAAGGATATTAAAAGTCATACTGTAACAAAATACTATTAACCATATAACATATAACCATATAACAATTACAGCACGGAAACAGGCCATCTCGACCCTTCTAGTCCGTGCCGAACACATAATCTCCCCTAGTCCCATATACCTGCGCTCAGACCATAACCCTCCATTCCCTTCCCATCCATATAACTATCCAATTTATTTTTAAATGATAAAAACGAACCTGCCTCCACCACTTTCACTGGAAGCTCATTCCACACAGCTACCACTCTCTGAGTAAAGAAGTTCCCCCTCATGTTACCCCTAAACTTCAGTCCCTTAATTCTCATGTCATGTCCCCTTTAGTATTTTAAATTTCAAGATTGGATGATTATTTTTGTAAGCTTTGATCTGCCTGTCCCGCTACAGGTTTAAGCAGTGCTGTTAGTTTAGCGCGTGGGAATTTAAACAAACAGCGCTATGGGTTCCAATTATAACGTTAGCAAGTGGAGCGCTATTGTCTTTACACATAGTGCTATGGGCTTCACACAGCGCTGTCACATGCTATTGGTCGCAGACTTTTCGGGGAGGGAGAAGGGGCATAGCTGCTGGCATTGGGGAATAGCTGGTGGCGTTGGGGTTTAGCTACTGGCGTTGGGATTTAGCTACTGACGTTGGGGTTTAGCTACTGGCATTGGGGCTTTGCATTTGGCAGTGGGGTTCAGTGGTTGGCGTTGGGGTTTCGTGGCTGTAGTTGGGGGCTAGTGGCGAACGTTGGCGTTCAGCAGCTGGCGTTGGGGTTTCGCGTCTGGCGTTGGGGTATAGCAGAACTGCCAATTAGTACGGATTTTCCGTATTTTGTACGGATATGCGATAAGAATACGGTACGGATTTGCTTTTATAACATGGTGTTGGGGTTCAGTGGCTGGTGTTGGGATTTCGCGGCTGGTGGGGTTTTACAGCTGGCATTGGGGCACAGCGGTTGGCGTTGGAGTTTAGGGGCCGTGGTGGAGGTATAGAGACTGGCGTTGTGGTTTAGCAGTTGGCATTAGGGCTCAGCGGTTGGCGTTGGTGTTTCGCAGTTGGCGCTGCGGTTTAGCGGTTGGCGTTGAGGTATAGCGACTGGCGTTGGGTCTTAGCGGTCAGTGTTGGATATGCGATAAGAATACGGATGTACTGATTAGCTTTTAAAATATGGATTTTAAAAAATCAGCCTGAATTCTTGTTTCATCTTGCTGCTTAAAAAATGCAAGGATATTTCAAGTCGTACTGTAACTAAAAATTATCGTGTTTTAAATTTCAAGATCTGGATGATTATTTTTGTAAGCTCTCGCGGCTGGCATTCGGGTTTAGAGGATGGCGTTGGGGTTTAGTGGCTGTCGTTGCAGTTTCGCAGTTGGATTTGGGGCTCAGCGGCTGGAGTTAGGTTTTCTCGGCTGGCGTTGCGGTTTAGTGGGTGGCGTTGGGGCTTAGTGACTGGCGTTGGGGTTTAGCGGCTAGCGTTTGGGATTCGCGGCTGGCATTGGGGTTTAGCGATTGGCGTTGGGGATTCGCGGGTGACGTTGGGGTTTAATGATTGGCGTTGGGATATAGCAGAGCTGCCAATAGTACGGATTTTCCATATTTTGTACGGATATGCGATAAGAACACGGAGGTACAGATTTGCTTTAAAATACCGTGTTGGGGCTTAGAGGCGGACGTTGGGGTTTATAGGCTGGCGTTGGGGCTTAACGGCTGGTGTTGAGATTTAGCGGCTGGTGTTGGGGTTAGCGGCTGGCCTTGGAGATTAGCGGCTGGCGTGGGTTTAGCTACTGGCGTTGGTGTTTAGCGGCTGGCGTTGAGGTTTAGCTACTGGTGTTGGGGTTTCGCGGCTGGCGTTGGGGTTTAGCTACTGGCGTTGGGGTTTAGCTACTGGCGTTGGGGTTTAGCGGCTGGTGTTGGGGTTTAACTACTGGCGTTGGGGTTTAGCTACTGGCGTTGGGGTTTAGCTACTGGCGTTGGGGTTTAGAGGCTGGCGTTGGGGTTTAGCTATGTAGCCGGTAGCTGGTCTGTAGCCGGTAGCCGGTAACTGGCGTTGGGGTTTCGCGGCTGGCGTTGGGGTTTAGCTACAGGCGTTGGGGTTTCGCGGCTGGCGTTGGGGTTTAGCTACTGGCGTTGGTGTTGTCTTTACTATTGTCTTTACTATTGTCTTTACACATAGTGCTATGCGCTTCACACACAGCGCTCTCACAGCGTTGTTGGTTACAGACTGTTCGGGGAGGGAGAAGGGGCATAGCTGCTGGTGTTGGGGTATAGCTGCTGGCATTGGGGCATAGCTGCTGGCGTTGGGGTTTAGCTGCTGCCGTTGGGGTTTAGCTGCTGGCGTTGGGGCATAGCTGCGGGCGTGGTTTATCTACTGGCGTTGGGGTTTAGGGGATAGCGTTGGGGTTTAGTTACTGGCATTGGGGTTTAGCGCTTAGCGTTGGGTTTAGCTACAGGCGTTGGCATTCAGCTACCGGCATTGGGGTTTAGCTACTAGCGTTGGGGTTTGTCTGCTGGCGTTGTGGTTTAGCTACTGGCGTTGGGATTTAGCTACTGGCGTTGGGGTTTAGCTACTGGCGTTGGAGTTTAGCTACTGGTGTTGGGGTTTAGCTACTGGCGGTGGGGTTTAGCTACTGGCGTTGGGGTTTCGCGGCTGGCGTTGGGGTTTAGCTACAGGCGTTGGGGTTTCGCGGCTGGCGTTGGGGTTTAGCTACAGGCGTTGGGGTTTCGCGGCTGGCGTTGGGGTTTAGCTACTGGCGTTGGTGTTTAGCTACTGGAATTGGGGTTTAGCTACTGGCGTTGGGGTTTCGCGGCTGGCGTTGGGGTTTAGCTACTGGCGTTGGGGTTTAGCTACTGGAATTGGGGTTTAGCTACTGGCGTTGGGGTTTAGCTACTGGCGTTGGGGTTTAGCTACTGGCGTTGGGGTTTCGACGCTGGTGTTGGGGTTTAGTTACTGGCGTTGGGGTTTAGCAGCTGGCATTGGGGGTTTAGCTGCTGGCGTTGGGGTTTAGCGGCTGGCGTTGGGGTTTCGTAGTTGGCTCTGCGGTTTAGCGGTTGGCGTTGAGATATAGCGGCTGGCGTTGGGTCTTAGCGGTTGGTGTTGGATATGCGATAGCATACGGATGTACATATTAGCTTTTAAAATACGCATTTTAAAAAATCTGCCTGAATTCCTGTTTCATCTTGCTGCTTAAAAATGCAAGGATATATCAAGTCATACTGTAACTCTAAAAATTATCGTGTTATAAATTTCAAGATCTGGATGATTCTTTTTGCAAGCTCTAGCGGCTGGCATTCCGGTTTAGATGATGGCGTTGGGGTTTAGTGGCTATCGTTGCGATTTCGCAGTTGGATTTAGAAACAGAAAAATATAAAATAGGTAGAGGAGTAGGCCATTCGGCCCTTCGTGTGCGCCGCCATTCAATATGATCATGGCTTATCATCCAACTCAATATCCTGTACCTGCCTTCTCTCCATACCCCCTGATCCCTTTAGCTACAAGGGCCACATCTAACTCCTTCTTAAATATAGCCAATGAACTGGCCTCAACTACCTTCTGCGGGAGAGAATTCCAGAGATTCACCACTCTATGTGTGAAAAAAGTTTTCCTCATCTCCATCCTAAAAGATTTCCCCCTTATCCTTAAACTGTGACCCCTTGTTCTGGACTTCCCCAACATCGGGAACAATCTTCCTGCATCTAGCCTGTCCAACCCCTTAAACATTTTGTAAGTTTCTATAAGATCCCCCTCAATCTTCTAAATTCTAGCGAGTACAAACCGAGTCTATCCAGTCTTTCTTCATATGAAAGTCCTGACATCCCAGAAATCAGTCTGGTGAACCTTCTCTGTACTCCCTCTTTGGCAAGAATGTATTTCCTCAGATTAGGAGACCAAACCTGTACGCAATACTCTAGGTGTGGTCTTACCAAGACCCTGTACAACTGCAGTAGAACCTCCCTGCTCCTATACTCAAATCCTTTTGTTATGAATGCTAACATACCATTCGCCTTCTTCACTGCCTGCTGCACCTGCATGCCTACTTTTAATGACTGGTGTACCATGACACCCAGGTCTCGTTGCATCTCCCCTTTCCTATTCGGCCACCATTCAGATAATAATCTACTTAACACTGCCCCCCAGCTTCGTGTCGTCCGCAAACTTGGAGATGTTGCATTCAATTCCCTCGTCCAAATCATTAATATATATCGTAATTGGTCGGTGGGGGCGCTGCACTGGCGGCAGCCCTGTCAGCAGCGCGTTAGTTTTTTCAACTTTTTTTATTTTTTTGGTATGTTTTAAAGTATGTTTTTAATGTTCCTTCGTGTGTTTTGTGTGGGGGGTGGTGTGGGGGGGGGAGGGGGAAACCGTTTTGGGACCCTCTTTTTCCAGGTCGCCTCCCCCGTGGCCTAACAGCGAGGATCGGCGCGGCCTTTCCCGGTGACGCGCCCGGGGCTCGGGGCTCCGGCGGCGGGTGCAACATGGACTGTCAGCACGGAGCTGGGGCTCGCTGGAGGGGAGCGCTCCGTTCCGTTGGCCCGCAGCAGACGGCAGCCTGAAGCCGCGGTCTGCACAGCTCCAGCTGGCGCGGCGTCTACAGCCCGGGATCCCTCGTCGGGATCAACTTCTACCGCGGGTCCGGTATGGACTTAACATCACCCCTGGAGGGGAGCTTCGACCGCCGGCCCTGCAGACTGCGGTGCTTATGGCTGCGACGTGGAGGGCACTTTAAATCTTTGGCCGCCGGCCTATACCAACTAAAAGCTGCGGTCTCCGGTGGGGATGAGCCGACTCTGGACTTACCTGGACTTGTACCTTGTCCTTACCATCTGGACGCCCGCAGCGACTGCTGCGGAGGGTTGCGGTCCCGACCACGGGGGAAAATGGAGGAGGACTGGCCAAATTGTGTGCCTTCCACCACAGTGATGAATGCTGTGGTGGATGTTTATGTTAAAATTTTATTGTGTTTTTGTGTGTGCCCTTTATCAGTGTATCGCTGCTGACATATCATTTCACTTGCACTTTTTGTGCAATGTGACAAATAAACCGTTGTATTGTATTGTATTGTATTGTAAATAGCTGGGGCCCCAGAACTGAGCCTTGCGGTACCCCACTAGTCACTGCCTGCCATTCTGAAAAGGACCCGTTTACTCCTCTCTTTGCTTCCTGTCTGCCAGCCAGTTCTCTATCCACATCAATACTGAACCCCCAATACCGTGTGCTTTAAGTTTGTATACTAATCTCTTATGTGGGACCTTGTCGAAAGCCTTCTGAAAGTCCAGATATAACCATATAACCATATAACCATATAACAATTACAGCATGGAAACAGGCCATCTCGGCCCTACAAGTCCATGCCGAACAAATCTTTTCCCCTTAGTCCCACCTGCCTGCACTCGTACCATAACCCTCCATTCCCTTCTCATCCATATGCCTATCCAATTTATTTTTAAATGATACCAATGAACCTGCCTCCACCACTTCCACTGGGAGCTCATTCCACACCGCCACCACTCTCTGCGTAAAGAAGTTCCCCCTCATATTACCCCTAAACTTCTGTCCCTTAATTCTGAAGTCATGTCCCCTTGTTTGAATCTTCCCTATTCTCAAAGGGAAAAGCTTGTCCACATCAACTCTGTCTATCCCTCTCATCATTTTAAAGACCTCTATCAGGTCCCCCCATAACCTTCTGCGCTCCAGAGAATAAAGACCTAACTTATTCAACCTATCTCTGTAACTTAGTTGTTGAAACCCAGGCAACATTCTAGTAAATCTCCTCTGTACTCTCTCTATTTTGTTGACATCCTTCCTATAATTTGGCGACCAAAATTGTACCCCATACTCCAGATTTGGTCTCACCAATGCCTTGTACAATTTTAACATTACATCCCAGCTTCTATACTCAATGCTCCGATTTATAAAGGCTAGCATACCAAAAGCTTTCTTTACCACCCTATCTATATGAGATTCCACCTTCAAGGAACTATGCACGGTTATACCCAGATCCCTCTGTTCAACTGTATTCTTCAATTCCCTACCATTTACCATGTAGGTCCTATTTTGATTTGTCCTGCCAAGATGTAGCACCTCACATTTATCAGCATTAAACTCCATCTGCCATCTTTCAGCCCATTTTTCCAAATGGCCTAAATCACTCTGTAGACTTTGGAAATCCTCTTCATTATCCACAACACCCCCTATCTTAGTATCATCTGCATACTTACTAATCCAATTTACCACACCTTCATCCAGATCATTGATGTACATGACAAACAACAAAGGACCCAACACAGATCCCTGAGGCACCCCACTAGTCACCTGCCTCCAACCCGATAAACAGCCATCCACCATTACCCTCTGGCTTCTCCCATTCAGCCACTGTTGAATCCATCTTGCTATTCCTGCATTTATACCCAACAGTTGAACCTTCTTAACCAACCTTCCATGAGGAACCTTGTCAAAGGCCTTACTAAAGTCCATATAGACAACATCCACTGCTTTACCCTCGTCAATTTCCCTAGTAACCTCTTCAAAAAATTCAAGAAGATTAGTCAAACATGACCTTCCAGGCACAAATCCATGTTGACTGTTCCTAATCAGACCCTGTTTATCTAGATGCTTATATATATTGTCTCTACGTATCTTTTCCATTAATTTGCCCACCACTGAAGTCAAACTAACAGGTCTATAATTGCTAGGTTTACTCTTAGAACCCTTTTTAAACAATGGAACAACATGCGCAGTACGCCAATCCTCGGGGACTATTCCCGTTTCTAATGACATTTGAAATATTTCTGTCATAGCCCCGGCTATTTCTACACTAACTTCCCTCAATGTCCTAGGGAATATCCTGTCAGGACCTGGAGACTTATCCACTTTTATATTTTTCAAAAGTGTCAGTACTTCTTTTACTTTGAACCTCATAGTATCCATAGCTACTCTACTAGTTTCCCTTACCTCACATAATTCAATATCCTTCTCCTTGGTGAATACCGAAGAAAAAAAATTGTTCAATATCTCCCCCATCTCTTTTGGCTCTGCAGATAGCTGTCCACTCTGTCTCTCCAATGGACCAATTTTATCCCTCGTTATCCTTTTGCTATTAATATAGCTGTAGAAACCCTTTGGATTGACTTTCACCTTACTTGCCAAAGCAACCTCATATCTTCTTTTAGCTTTTCTAATTTCTTTCTTAAGATTCTTTTTACATTCCTTATACTCCTCAAGCACCTCATTTACTTCATGCTGCCTATAATTATTGTAGATCTCCCTCTTTTTCCGAACAAGATGTCCAATTTCCCTTGAAAACCAGGGCTTTTTCCAATTTTTACTGTTTCCTTTCAACCGAACAGGAACATAAAGATTCTGTACTCTTAAAATTTCCCCTTTAAATGTCCTCCATTTCTCTTCTACATCTTTCCCATAAAACAAAATGTCCCAGTTCACTCCTTTTAAATCATCTCGCATCGCATCAAAGTTAGCCTTTCTCCAATCAAAAATCTCAACCCTAGGTCCAGTTCTGACCCTCTCCATATTTATCTTGAAACTAATGGTATTGTGATCACTGGACCCGAAGTGCTCCCCAACGCATACCTCCGCCACCTGTCCCATCTCATTTCCTAACACATAACACATAACATAACACATCCACTGGTTCTCCCTTATCCACTCTACTAGTTACATCCTTGAAAAATTCTATAAGATTCGTCAGACATGATTTACCCTTCGTAAATCCATGCTGACTTTACCCAATTATTTCACCACTTTCCAAATGTGCTGCTATCCCATCTTTAATAACTGATTCTAGCAGTTTCCACTACCGACGTTAGACTAACTGGTCTGTAATTCCCCGTTTTCTCTCTCCCTCCCTTTTTAAAAAGTGATAATAATAATAATAATAATAATAATAATAATAATAATAATAATAATAATAATAATAATAATAATTTTATTTATAGTGCACTTTAAAAACAAACATAGCTGCAACAAAGTGCTGTATATCACTAATCATTGCCAAAAAAGTTAATACACACCAAAAATAACAATCAAAAGAAATAGTAGGAAAATACATGTAAAATAAAGAAACATCAAAAACACCACAAACAGAAGCAAAGCCTCAGGCATGGTCAAAAGCCAGGGAGTACAAATGTGTTTTAACACTGGATTTGAAGATGGACAGTGAGGGGGCCTGTCTGATGTGCAATGGCAGGGTGTTCCAGAGTGCCGGAGAAGCAACAGAGAGGCTCTATCCCCTCTGAGCCTCCGACTAGACCTCGGTACCTCCAGCAGCAGCTGACCAGCTGACCTGAGGGACCGGGCAGGAGCGTATGGGTGGAGCAGCTCAGAGAGGTAAGGCGGGGCGAGCCCATTCAGAGATTTAAAAACAAATAACAGTATCTTAAAATGAACTCGAAAGTGCACCGGGAGCCAGTGTAGGGAGGCCAGAATTGGCGATATGTGCTCCCTCTTTCGAGTCCCTGTTAAAAGGCGAGCAGCAGCATTCTGAACCAACTGGAGACGAGCCAGTGAAGAACGAGCATTAGCTACATGTTACATTAGCTACCCAACAATCCTCAGGAACTACTCCAGAATCTAAAATTTGGGGCTTAGCGGCTGGAGTTGGGGTTTCTCGGCTGGCGTTGCGGTTTAGTGCCTGACGTTGGGGTTTCTCGGCTAGCATTGTGGTTTAGCTGCTGGCGTTGGGGTTTAGCGATTGGGGTTGGGGATTCGCGGCTGGCGTTGGGATATAGCAGAGCTGCCAAGAAGTATGGATTTTCCGTATTTGTACGGATATGCAATAAAAAGATTTGCTTTAAAATACGGTGTTGGGGCGGGCGTTAGGGGTTATAGGCTGGCGTTGGGGCTTAACGGTTGGCGTTGAGATTTAGCGGCTGGTGTTGGGGTTAGCGGCTGGCGTTGGTGATTAGCGGCTGGCGTTGGGGTTTAGCTGCTGGCGTTGGGGCTTAGCGGCTGGCGTAGTAGCTTAGCGGTTGGCATTGGGGTTTAGCTGTTGGCATTGGGGTTTAGCTGTTGGCATTGGGGTTTAGCGGTTGGCGTTGGGGCTTAGTAGCTGCCCTTGGGGCTTAGTGGCTGATGTTAGGGTTTAGAGGCTGGCGTTGGGGTTTAGCTACTGGTATTGGGGTTTAGCGGCTGGCGTTGGGTTTTAGCTGCTGCGTTGCGGTTTAGAGGTCGGGGTTTGGAGGCTGGCGTTGGGGTTTAGCGGATGGCATTGGGGTTTAGCTACTGGCGTTGAGATTTAGCTGTTGGGGTTTAGCTGTTGGCGTTGGGGTTTCGCGGCTGGCGTTGGGGTTTCGCGGCTGGCGTTGAGGTTTAGCTACTGGCGTTGAGGTTTAGCTGTTGGCGTTGGGGTTTCGCGGCTGGCGTTGGGGTTTAGCGGTTGGTGTTGGGGCTTAGTAGCTGGTGTTGGGGTTTAGCAGTAGAAGTACGGATTTTCTGTATTTTGTACGGATATGCGATAAGAATACGGAGGAACAGATTTGCTTTAAAATACGGTGTTGGGGCTTAGAGGCGGGCGTTGGGGTTTATAGGCTGGCGTTGGGGCTTAGCGGCTGGCGTAGGGGCTTAGCGGCTGGTGTTGGGGTTAGCGGCTGGCGTTGGGGTTTAGCTGTTGACGTTGGGGTTTAGCGGCTGGCGTTGGGGTTTAGCGGTTGGCGTTGGGGTTTAGCTGCTGGCATTGGGGCTTAGCGGCTGGCGTAGGGGCTTAGCGGTTGGCATTGGGGTTTAGCTGTTGGCATTGGGGTTTAGCTGTTGGCATTGGGGTTTAGCGGTTGGCGTTGGGGCTTAGTAGCTGCTGTTGGGGCTTAGTGGCTGGTGTTGGGGTTTAGAGGCTGGCGTTGGGGTTTAGCTACTGGTATTGGGGTTTAGCGGCTGGCGTTGGGTTTTAGCGGCTGCGTTGCGGTTTAGAGGTCGGGGTTTGGAGGCTGGCGTTGGGGTTTAGCGGTTGGCATTGGGGTTTAGCTACTGGCGTTGAGATTTAGCTGTTGGGGTTTAGCTGTTGGCGTTGGGGTTTCGCGGCTGGCGTTGGGGTTTAGCTACTGGTGTTGAGGTTTAGCTGTTGGAATTGGGGTTTCGCGGCTGGCGTTGGGGTTTAGCGGCTGGCGTTGGGGTTTAGCGGTTGGCGTTGGGGATTAGTAGCTGGCGTTGGGGTTTAGAGGCTGGCGTTGGGGCTTATTGGCTGGTGTTGAGGTTTAGCAGCTGGCGTTGGGGTTTAGCGGCTGCGATGCGGTTTAGAGGTCGAGGTTTGGAGGCTGGCGTTGGGGTTTTGCTGCTGGCGTTGGGGTTTCGCAGCTGGCGTTGGGGTTTAGCGGCTTGTGTTGGGGTTTAGCAGGGCTATCAAGCAGTACGGATTTTCCGTATTTTGTACGGAAATGTGATAAGAATACGGATGTACAGATTAGTTTTAAATTACGGATTTTTAAAAAAGTTGGGCCGACTTCCTGTTTCATCTTGCTGCTGAAAAAATTCAAGGATGTTAAAAGTCATACTGTAACAAAATACTATTAGTATTTTAAATTTCAAGATCTGGATGATTATTTTTGTAAGCTTTGATCTGCCTGTCCCGCTACAGGTTTAAGCAGTGCTGTCAGTTTAGCGCGTGGGAATTTTAACAGACAGCGCTATGGGTTCCAATTATAACGCTACCAATTGTAGCGCTATTGTCTTTACACATAGTGCTATGGGCTTCACACACAGCGCTGTCACAGACTGTTCGGGGAGGGAGAAGGGGCATAGCTGCTGGCGTTGGGGCATAGCTGCTGGCGTTGTGGTTTAGCAGCTGGCGTTGCGGTTTCAGGACTGGCGTCGGGGTTTAGCGGCTGGCGGGGTTTCGCAGTTGGCGCTGCGGTTTAGCGGTTGGCGTTGAGGTATAGCGACTGGCGTTGGGTCTTAGCGATCTGGATGATTATTCTTGTAAGCTCTAGCGGCTGACATTCGGGTTTAGAGGATGGCTTTGGGGTTTAGTCGCTGTCGTTGCAGTTTCGCAGTTGGATTTGGGGCAGCGGCTGGAGTTGGGGTTTCTCGGCTGGCGTTTCGGTTTAGTGGGTGGCGTTGGGGCTTAGTGGCTGGCTTGGGGTTTAGCGGCTAGCGTTGGGGATTCGCGGCTGGCGTTGGGGTTTAGTGGCTAGCGTTGGGGCTTAGTGGCTGGCGTTGAAGCTTAGTGGCTAGCGTTGGGGTTTAGCGGCTAGCGTTGGGGATTCGCGGCTGGTGTTGGGGTTTAGTGGCTAGCGTTGGGGCTTAGTGGCTGGCGTTGGGGCTTAGTGGCTAGCGTTGGGGACTCGCGGCTGGCGTTGGGGTTTAGTGATTGGCGTTGGGGATTCGCGGCTGGCGTTGGGGTTTAGCGGCTAGCGTTGGGGATTCGCGGCTGGCGTTGGGGTTTAGCGGCTGGCGTTTGGGATATTAAGCACAGCTGCCAAGTAATACGGATTTTCCATATTTTGTATGGATATGCGATAAGAATACGGAGGTACAGATTTGCTTTAAAATACGGTGTTGGGGCTTAGAGGCGGACGTTGGGGTTTATAGACTGGCGTTGGGGCTTAACGGCTGGTGTTGAGACTTAGCGACTGGCGTTGGGGTTTAGCTGCTGGCGTTGGGGTTTAGCTGCTGGCTTTGGGGCTTAGCGGTTGGCATTGGGGTTTCGCGGCTGGCGTTGGGGTTCGGCGGTTGGAATTGGGGTTTAGCTGCTGGCGTTGGGGTTTATCGGTTGGCGTTGCGGTTTAGCGGCTGGCGTTGGGGTTTAGCAGTTAGCGTTGGGGCGTAGTAGCTGGCGTTCGGGCTTAGTAGCTGGCGTTGGGGCTTAGTGGCTAGCATTGGGGTTTAGCGGCCGGCGGAGTTTTGCAGCTGGCGATTTTCCGTATTTTGTCCGGATATGCGATAAGAATACGCTACAGGTTTGCTTTTATAATACGGTGTTGGGGGCTTAGTAGCTGACGTTGGGGCTTAGCGGCTGGCTTTGGGGATTCGCAACTGGCATTGGGGCTCAGCGGTTGGCATTGTGGTTTAGGGGCCGTTGTGGAGGTATAGAGGCTGGCATTGTGGTTTAGCAGTTGGCATTAGGGCTCAGCGATTGTCGTTGGTGCTTAGCGGCTGGCAGTGGGGTTCAGCGGCTGTCGTTGGGGTTTAGCTACCGGCGTTGGGGTTTAGCGGCTGACGTTGGGGTTTAGCGGTTGGAGTTTAGCTACTGGCGTTGGGGTTTAGCGGCTGGCGGTGGGGTTTAGCTACTGGCGTTGGGGTTTAGCGGCTGGTGTTGTGGTTTAGCTACTGGCGTTGGGGTTTAGCGGCTGACGTTGGGGTTTAGCTACTGGCGTTGGGGTTTAGCGGCTGGCGTTGGGGTTTAGCTACTGGCGTTGGGGTTTAGCGGCTGACGTTGGGGTTTAGCTACTGGCGTTGGGGTTTAGCGGCTGGTGTTGGAGTTTAGCGGCTGGCGTTGGGTCTTCACGGCTGGCGTTGGGTCTTCACGGCTGGTGTTGGGGTTTAGCGGCTGGCGTTGGGGTGTAGCTACTGGTGTTGGGTTTTAGCTGTTGCCGTTGGGGGTTTAGCTACTGGCATTGGGGCATAGCTGCTAGCGTTGTGGTTTAGCTACTGCCGTTGGGGTTTCAGGGCTGGCGTTGGGGTTTCAGATCTGGCATTGGGGTTAAGCGGCTGGCGGGGTTTCACGGCTGGTGTTGGGGTTTAGTGGCTGGCATTGGTGTTTAGAGGCTGGCAGTGGGGCTCAGAGGCTGGCGGTGGGGTTTAGCTACTGGCGTGGGGTTTAGCTACTGGTGTTGGGGATTAGCTACTGGCATTGGGGTTTAGCGGCTGGCGTTGGGGTTTAGCTACTGGCATTGGGGTTTAGCTACTGGCGTTGGGGTTTAGCGGCTGGCGTGGGGTTCAGTGGCTGACGTTGGGGGTTAGCGGCGAACGTTGGGGTTGATCGGTTGGCGTTGGGGTTAAATGGCTGGCGTGGTTTCGCGGCTCTCGTTGGGGTTTCGCGGCTGACGTTGGGGTTTAGCTACTGGCATTGGGGCATAGCTGCTAGCGTTGTGGTTTAGCTACTGGCATTGGGGTTTCAGGGCTGGCGTTGGGGTTTCAGGGCTGGCGTTGGGGTTTAGCGGCTGGCGGGGTTTTGCTGTTGGCGTTGGGGTTTAGCGGCTGGCATTGGTGTTTAGAGGCTGGCAGTGGGGTTCAGAGGCTGGCGTTGGGGTTTAGCTACTGGCGTGGGGTTTAGCTACTGGTGTTGGGGATTAGCTACTGGCATTGGGGTTTAGCTACTGGCGTTGGGGTTTAGCGGCTGGCGTGGGGTTTAGCGGCTGGCATTGGGGTTTCGCAGTTGGCGTTGTGGTTTAGCAGCTGGCGTTGCGGTTTAGCAGCTGGCGTTGGGGTTTAGCGGCTGGCGTTGGGGTTTAGCGGCTGGTTTTGGGGTTTCGCAGTTGGCGCTGCAGTTTAGCGTTGGCTTTGAGGTAAAGTGGCTGGCGTTGGGTCTTCGCGGTCGGTGTTGGATATGCAATAAGAATATGGATGTACAGATTAGCTATTAAAATACGGATTTTAAAAAAATCAACCCAAATTCCTGTTTCAACTTGCTGCTTAAAAAATGCAAGGGGATATCAAGTCATACTGTAACTAAAAATTGTAGCAGATAAAGTCTATTAATGATTTAAATTTCAAGATCTGGATGATTATTTTTGTAAGCTCTGGCTGCTGGGGTTGGGTTTAGCGGCTGGCGTTGGGATTTAGCGGCTGGCGTTGGGGTTTAGCGGTTGGCATTGCGGTTTTGCATTTGGCGGTGGGGTTCAGTGGCTGGCATTGGGGTTCAGTGGCTGACGTTGGGGGTTAGCGGCGAACGTTGGGGTTGATCGGTTGGCGTTGGGGTTAAGCGGCTGGCGTTGGGGTATAGCAGAGCTGCCAAGAAGTACGGATTTTCCGTATTTTAAACGGATATGCGATAAGAATACGGTACGGATTTGCTTTTATAACACAGTGTGTAGGCTTATTGGCTGGCATAGGGGCTTAGCAGCTGGCGTTGGGATTTTGCGGCTGGTGGGGTTTTACAGCTGGCATTGGTGCTCAGCGGTTGGCATTGGTGCTCAGCGGTTGGCTTTGGTGCTCAGCGGATTTTCCGTTTTTTGTACGGATATCCAATAAGAATACAGATGTGCAGAATAGCTTTTAAAATACAGATTTTTTTTTAAATCAACCCGAATTCCTGTTTCAACTTGCTGCTTAAAAATGCAAGGATATATCATCATATTGTAACCGAAAATTATATCAGATAAAGTCTATTAGTGTTTTAAATCTCAAGATCTGCATGAATATTTTTGTAAGCTCTAGCGGCTGGCATTCGGATTTAGTGGATGGCGTTGTGTCTTAGCGGCTGGCGTTTGGGTTTCTCGGCTGGCATAGCGGTTTCGTGGCTGGCGTTGGGGTTTTGCTGCTGGTGTTGGAGTTTAGCGGCTGGCGTTGGGGTTTAGCTGTTGGGGTTTGGGGTTAGCGGCTGGCGTTGGGGTTTAGCGGTTGGCGTTGGGGCTTAGTAGCTGGCGTTGGGGGCTTAGCGGCTGGCATTGGGTTTTAGTGGCTGGCGTTGGGGTTTAGATACTTTTGTTGGGGTTTAGCTGCTGGCGTCAGGGCTTAGCAGCTGCGTTGTGGTTTAGAGGTCAGGGTTTGGAGGCTGGCGTTGGGGTTTCGCAGCTGGCGTTGGGGTTTCGCAGCTGGCGTTGGGGTTTAGCGGCTGGTGTTGAGGTTTAGCGGCTGGCGTTGGGGCTTAGCGGTTGGCGTAGCGGCTTAGTAGCTGGCTTTGGGGCTTAGTGGCTGGCGTTGGGGTTTAGCTGCTGGCGTTGGGGTTTAGCGGCTGGCGTTGGGGTTTAGCTGCCGGCGTTGGGGTTTAGCTGCTGGCGTTGGGGTTTAGCGGTTGGCGCTGGGGGTTAGCGGCTGGTGTTGGGGTTTAGCGGCTAGTGTTGGGGCATAGTGGCTGGCATTGGGGCTTAGTGGCTGGCGTTGGGGTTTCGCAGCTGGCGATTTTCCGTATTGTGTACGGATATGCGATAAGAATACGCTGCAGATTTGCTTTTCTAATACGGTGTTGGGGCTTAGTAGCTGGCGTTGGGGCTTAGCGGCTTGCTTTGGGGTTTAGCGGCTGGTGGGGTTTCGCAGCTGGCATTGGGGCTCAGCGGTTGGCATTGTGGTTTAGGGGCCGTTGTGGAGGTATAGAGGCTGGCGTTGTTTGTTTAGCAGTTGACATTAGGGCTCAGCGATTGGCATTGGTGCTTAGCGGCTGGCAGTGGGGTTTAGCTACTGGCGTTGGGGTTTAATTGTAATTGTAATTGTAATTGTAAATCTTTATTGTCATTTCCTGAGTATTCGCATACTCAGAGGAAACAAAAAAACGTTTCTCAACCAGTGTCCATTCAGTTTTCGTTACAAAATAAATAGCAATTAAAATTAAAATACATGTCATGAACAATTTAACCCTCTAATAACATTCAATAACATTCAACAGCCGTTCCGACCGGCAGCGGCACAACAGTGGCTCTGCTGTAGTGTGGGGTGTTTGTGCGCGATACTTGGCAGGGGGGAAAGTTCATTTAACAGTCTTATAGCCTGTGGGAAGAAGCTGAGGAGCATCCTGCTGGTTTTGCAGCTGATGCTCCTGTACCTCTTCCCAGATGGGAGGATGGTGAAAAAGTCATGCGATGGGTGGTAAGGGTCTTTGATGATGGAGATGGCTCTGTTGATGCATCTCTTCTTGTATATGTCCAGCAGGAAGGGGAGTGGAGCACCAATAATCCTGCTTGCGGTCTTCACTATCCTGTCCAGTTGGTGCCGTCCGTACGCCTTGCAGCTCCCGAACCAGGAAGTGATGCCGTATGTCAGTGTGCTCTCGACAGTCCCCCTGTAAAAAGTCCGTAGATGTGTGGTGGGGAGGCCTGCTTTCCGTAGTCTTCGGAGGGGGTGAAGTCGCTGCTGGGCACTCTTGACCAGAGCTGTGGTGTTGGCCGTGGACGTCAGGTCATCAGACAGGTGTAGTCCTAAGAACTTCATGCTGCTGACCCTTTCCACATCAGCTCCGTCGATGTGCAGAGGTGCATGGTGATGTTTCCCCGCCCTCCTGAAGTCAACCACCATCTCCTTAGTTTTTCCCACGTTAAGAATGAGGTTGTGGGATTTGCACCAACCTGTGAGCAGCTCCACCTCCATCCTGTACGCCGATTCATCGTTGTCACTGATGAGACCCACTACTGTTGTGTCATCAGCGAACTTGCTGATGAAGTTGTTATTGAGTCTGGCAGTACAGTCGTGTGTCAGCAGACTAAACAGAAGGGGGCTTAGGACACAGCCTTGGGGTGAGCCAGTGCTCACGGCTATGGTTTTTGATGTCCTACTGCCCACCCTGACTGTCTGCTGCCGCTGCGACAGGAAGTTCAGGACCCAGCTACATGTGCCAACATCAACCGCCAACAGCTCCAACTTCTCCACCAGCTGCTGCGGGATGATTGTGTTGAACGCGGAGCTGAAGTCTATGAAGAGGATCCTGGCATAGGTGTTTTTCCGATCGAGATGTGACAACACGAGGTTCAGTGTTGTTGAGACTGCGTCCTCTGTGGATCGGTTGGCTCTGTAGGCGAACTGCAGTGGGTCTAGGTCGGCAGGTAGACTGTTTTTGATGTGCTGCATAACTAGTCGCTCAAAACACTTCATTACAATGGGTGTTAGGGCCACTGGTCGAAAGTCGTTATGGCAGGCTGGGTTTGGTTTCTTCGGTACAGGGACGATGGTGGCACTCTTAAGACAATTCGGCACTACTGCCTGGCTGAGTGAGATGTTAAAAATCTTTAGCGGCTGGCGTTGGGGTTTAGCGGCTGGCGTTGGGGTTTCGCAGATGGCATTGTGGTTTAGCGGCTGGCGTTGTGGTTTAGCGGTCGGTGTTGGATATGCGATAAGAATATAGATGTACAGATTAGCTTTTAAAGTACGGATTTTTTAAAAATCAACCCGAATTCCTGTTTCAACTTGCTGCTTAAAAAATGCAAGGAGCTATCAAGTCATACTGTAACTCTAAAAATTGTAGCAGATAAAGTCTATTAATGATTTGAATTTCAAGATCTGGATGATTATTTTTGTAAGCTCTGGCTACTGGCGTTGGCGTTTAGCGGCTGGCGTTGGGGTTTAGCGGCTAGCGTTGGGGTTTAGCGGTTGGCATTGGGGCTTTGCATTTGGCGGTGGGGTTCAGTGGCTAGCTTTGGGGTTAGCGGTGAACGTTGGGGTTCAGCGGCTGTCGGGGTTGAGCGGCTGGCGTTGGGGTTTCTTAGTTGGATTTGGGGCTCAGTGGCTGGAGTTGGGGTTTCTGGGCCAGCGTTGCGGTTTAGTGGCTGGCGTTGGGGTTTAGCGGCTGGCGTTGGGGTTTAGCGTTTGGCATTGGGGTTTTGCATTTGGCGGTGGGGTTCAGTGGCTGGCGTTGGGGTTCAGTGGCTGACGTTGGGTGTTAGCGGCGAATGTTGGGGTTGATCGGTTGGCGTTGGGGTTTCGCGTCTCGCGTTGGGGTATAGCAGAGCTGCCAAGTAGTACGGATTTTCCGTATTTTGTACGGATATACGATAAGAATACGGTACGGATTTGCTTTTATAACACGGTGTTGAGGCTTATTGGTTGGCGTAGGGGCTTAGCAGCTGGCGTTGGGATTTCGCGGCTGGTGGTGTTTTACAGCTGGCATTGGTGCTCAGCAGTTGGCTTTGGTGCTCAGCGGATTTTCCGTATTTTGTACGGATATCCGATAAGAATACACATGTGCAGAATAGCTTTTAAAATACGGATTTTTTTAAAAATCAACCCGAATTCCTGTTTCAACTTGCTGCTTAAAAAATAGCAGATAAAGTCTATTAGTGTTTTAAATCTCAAGATCTGCATGAATATTTTTGTAAGCGCTAGCGGCTGGCATTCGGATTTAGAGGATGGCGTGTCTTAGCGGCTGGCGTGGGGTTTCTCGGCTGGCATGGCGGTTTCGTGGCTGGCGTTGGGGTTTTGCTGCTGGTGTTGGAGTTTAGCGGCTGGCGTTGGGGTTTAGCTGTTGGGGTTTGGGGTTAGCGGCTGGTGTTGGGGTTTAGCGGTTGGCGTTGGGGCTTAGTAGCTGGCGTTGGGGCTTAGTGGATGGCATTAGGTTTTAAAGGCTGGCGTTGGGGTTTAGCTACTTTTGTTGGGGTTTAGCTGCTGGCGTCAGGGTTTAGCAGCTGTGTTGTGGTTTAGAGGTCAGGGTTTGGAGGCAGGCTTGGGTTTCGGAGCTGGTGTTGGGGTTTAGCGGTTGGTGTTGAGGTTTAGCTGCTGGCGTTGGGGCTTAGCGGTTGGCGTAGCTGCTTAGTAGCTGGCTTTGGGGCTTAGTGGCTGGCGTTGGGGTTTAGCTGCTGGTGTTGGGGCTTAGTGGCTGGCGTTGGGGTTTAGCTGCTGGCGTTGAGGTTTAGCGGTTGGCGCTGGGGGTTAGCGGCTGGCGTTGGGGTTTAGCGGTTGACGTTGGGGCTTAGTAGCTGGCGTTGGAGATCTACAATAATTATAGGCAGCATGAAGTAAATGAGGTGCTTGAGGAGTATAAGGAATGTAAAAAGAATCTTAAGAAAGAAATTAGAAAAGCTAAAAGAAGATATGAGGTTGCTTTGGCAAGTAAGGTGAAAGTCAATCCAAAGTGTTTCTACAGCTATATTAATAGCAAAAGGATAACGAGGGATAAAATTGGTCCATTGGAGAGACAGAGTGGACAGCTATCTGCAGAGCCAAAAGAGATGGGGGAGATATTGAACAATTTTTTTTCTTCGGTATTCACCAAGGAGAAGGATATTGAATTATGTGAGGTAAGGGAAACTAGTAGAGTAGCTATGGATACTATGAGGTTCAAAGTAAAAGAAGTACTGACACTTTTGAAAAATATAAAAGTGGATAAGTCTCCAGGTCCTGACAGGATATTCCCTAGGACATTGAGGGAAGTTAGTGTAGAAATAGCCGGGGCTATGACAGAAATATTTCAAATGTCATTAGAAACGGGAATAGTCCCCGAGGATTGGCGTACTGCGCATGTTGTTCCATTGTTTAAAAAGGGTTCTAAGAGTAAACCTAGCAATTAAAGACCTGTTAGTTTGACTTCAGTGGTGGGCAAATTAATGGAAAAGATACTTAGAGACAATATATATAAGCATCTAGATAAACAGGGTCTGATTAGGAACAGTCAACATGGATTTGTGCCTGGAAGGTCATGTTTGACTAATCTTCTTGAATTTTTTGAAGAGGTTACTAGGGAAATTGACGAGGGTAAAGCAGTGGATGTTGTCTATATGGACTTTAGTAAGGCCTTTGACAAGGTTCCTCATGGAAGGTTGGTTAAGAAGGTTCAACTGTTGGGTATAAATGCAGGAATAGCAAGATGGATTCAACAGTGGCTGAATGGGAGAAGCCAGAGGGTAATGGTGGATGGCTGTTTATCGGGTTGGAGGCAGGTGACTAGTGGGGTGCCTCAGGGATCTGTGTTGGGTCTTTTGTTGTTTGTCATGTACATCAATGATCTGGATGAAGGTGTGGTAAATTGGATTAGTAAGTATGCAGATGATACCAAGATAGGGGGTGTTGTGGATAATGAAGAGGATTTCCAAAGTCTACAGAGTGATTTAGGCCATTTGGAAAAATGGGCTGAAAGATGGCAGATGGAGTTTAATGCTGATAAATGTGAGGTGCTACACCTTGGCAGGACAAATCAAAATAGGACGTACATGGTAAATGGTAGGGAATTGAAGAATACAGTTGAACAGAGGGATCTGGGTATAACCGTGCATAGTTCCTTGAAGGTGGAATCTCATAAAAATAGGGTGGTAAAGAAAGCTTTTGGTATGCTAGCCTTTATAAATCAGAGCATTGAGTATAGAAGCTGGGATGTAATGTTAAAATTGTACAAGGCATTGGTGAGACCAAATCTGGAGTATGGGGTACAATTTTGGTCGCCAAATTATAGGAAGGATGTCAACAAAATAGAGAGAGTACAGAGGAGGTTTACTAGAATGTTGCCTGGGTTTCAACAACTAAGTTACAGAGATATGTTGAATAAGTTAGGTCTTTATTCCCTGGAGCGCAGAAGGTTAAGGGGGGACCTGATAGAGGTCTTTAAAATGATGAGAGGGATAGACAGAGTTGATGTGGACAAGCTTTTCCCTTTGAGAATAGGGAAGATTCAAACAAGAGGACATGACTTCAGAATTAAGGGACAGAAGTTTAGGGGTAATATGAGGGGGAACTTCTTTACGCAGAGAGTGGTGGCGGTGTGGAATGAGCTCCCAGTGGAAGTGGTGGAGGCAGGTTCATTGGTATCATTTAAAAATAAATTGGATAGGCATATGGATGAGAAGGGAATGGAGGGTTATGGTACGAGTGCAGGCAGGTGGGACTAAGGGGAAAAAAATTTGTTCGGCATGGACTTGTAGGGCCGAGATGGCCTGTTTCCGTGCTGTAATTGTTATATGGTTATATGGTTATATGGTTATATGGTTGGGGCTTAGAGGTTGGCGTTGGGATTTAGCTACTGGCGTTGGGGTATAGCTACTGCCGTTGGGGTTTAGCGGTTGGCGTTGGAGTATAGTGGCTGGCGTTGTGGTTTAGCAGATGGCGTTGGGGCTTAGCGGCTGGCGGGGCTTAGTAGTTGGCGTTGGGGCTTAGTGGCTGGCGTTGGGGTTTCGCAGCTGGCGATTTTCCGTATTGTGTACGGATATGCGATAAGAATACGCTGCAGATTTGCTTTTCTAATACGGTGTTGGGGCTTAGTAGCTGGCGTTGGGGCTTAGCGGCTTGCTTTGGGGTTTAGCGGCTGGTGGGGTTTCGCAGCTGGCATTGGGGCTCAGCAGTTGGCATTGTGGTTTAGGGGCCGTTGTGGAGGTATAGAGGCTGGCGTTGTGGTTTAGCAGTTGACATTAGGGCTCAGCGATTGGCATTGGTGCTTAGCGGCTGGCAGTGGGGTGCAGCTACTGGCGTTGGGGTTTAGTGGCTGGCGTTCGGGTTTCGCAGATGGCGTTGTGATTTAGCGGCTGGCATTGTGGTTTAACGGTCGGTGTTGGATATGCGATAAGAATATGGATGTACAGATTAGCTTTTAAAATACGGATTTTTTAAAAATCAACCCGAATTCCTGTTTCAACTTGCTGCTTAAAAAATGCAAGGAGATATCATGTCATACTGCAACTAAAAATTGTAGCAGATAAAGTCTATTAATGATTTAAATTTCAAGATCTGGATGATTATTTTTGTAAGCTCTGGCTACTGGCGTTGGCGTTTAGCGGCTGGCGTTGGGGTTTAGCGGCTAGCGTTGGGGTTTAGCGGTTGGCATTGGGGCTTTGCATTTGGCAGTGGGGTTCAGTGGCTGCGTTGGGGTTTCTTGGCTGGCGTTGGGGTTAGCGGTGAACGTTGGGGTTCAGCGGCTGTCGTTGGGGTTGAGCGGCTGGCGTTGGGGTTTCTCAGTTGGATTTGGGGCTCAGTGGCTGGAGTTGGGGTTTCTGGGCCAGCGTTGCGGTTTAGTGGCTGGCGTTGAGATATAGCAGAGCTGCCAAGTAGTATGGATTTTTCATATTTTGTACAGATATGTGATAAGAATACGGAGGTACAGATTTGCTTTAAAATTCGGTGTTGGGCCTTAGAGGCGGACGTTGGGGCTTAAAGGCTGGCGTTGAGGTTTAGCGGCTGGTGTTGGGGTTAGCGGCTGGCCTTGGGGATTAGCGACTGGCGTTGGGGTTTAGCTGCTGGCGTTGGGGCTTAGCGGCTGGCGTTGGGGTTTAGCGGTTGGCATTGGTGTTTAGCTTCTGGCGTTGGGGCTTAGCGGTTGACGCTGGGGTTTAGCGGCTGGTGCTGGGGTTTAGCGGTTGGCGTTGGGGCTTAGTAGCTGCTGTTGGGGTTTAGAGGCTGACGTTGGGGTTTAGCTACTGGCGTTGGGGTATAGCTACTGCCGTTGGGGTTTAGCGGTTGGCGTTGGGGTTTTGCGGCTGGCGTTCGGGTTTAGCAGTTGGCGTTGGGGCTTAGCAGCTGGCGTTGGGGTTTAGCGGCCGGCGGGGTTTCGCAGCTGGCGATTTTCCGTATTTTGTACGGATATGCAATAAGAATACGCTACAGATTTGCTTTTATAATACGGTGTTGGGATTAGTAGCTGGGCGTTGGGGCTTAGCGGCTGGCTGGGGTTTCGTGGCTGGTGGGCTTTCGCAGCTGGCATTGGGGCTCAGCGGTTGGCATTGTGGTTTAGGGGCCGTTGTGGAGGTATAGAGGCTGGCGTGGTTTAGCAGTTGGCATTGGGGCTCAGCGATTGGCGCTGGTGCTTAGTGGCTGGAAGTGGGGTTCAGCGGCTGGCGTTGGGGTTTACCTACTGGCGTTGGGGTTTCGCGGCTGGCGTTGGGGTTTAGCTACTGGCATTGGGATTTAGCGGATGGCGTTGGGGTTTCGCGGCTGGTGTTGGGGTTTAGCTACTGGCCTTGGGGGTTTAGTTACTGGCGTTGGGGTTCAGCTACTGGCATTGAGGTTTAGCGGCTGATGTTGCGGTTTAGCTGTTGATTCACGTTTCTCTCTCACATCGGTTGTTTCGACAATAATCGACCAGGCACCAGGGTTGCTTTAAACGTACGTTTTATTGAGCAGGAGTCTCCACACAGGTTACAACCTGGCAAAGAGTCAAGCTGACTGCCCTTAATTGCAAGGCTCTTTATATGTTAATGCCACCGTTTAGCACCTCCCACATTCCCCCCCGATCAAAGAACCAACACGTACGAAGAATACAGGAAACCAAGTATGTACATATAAGGGGATGAAAGAGGAACCACACATAATCTCAGACCAGTACATTCCTCAGTCTTCCTGGCTGGGGGGGGGGGGGGGGGGGGGGAGGTTGTGCATTCCTCAATCTTGTCAGACTGGGCCTGTGATCCTTTATTCATGACTACACAGTAACTGCAAAACATTGTGTATCCATTCTAACAGCCGGTTCCAGCGTCTGGTCAGCAGCCATCTTATGTCCTTTGTTTCAGTCTACCTGGCCAACCATTTTGTCTTACAGAACAGTCTTATAGCATTGATTCAGAATTTCTATTCATCATTCCCCCCTTTTGCCATTCTTATGGCAACACTCATAGTCCATTTAAAAGTCCCATTCGCCAAATCTCGTAACCTTTTAGTTCCCTGGCCAAGGCTTCTTGGACCGTCCAACCTTTATCCCCCAATTCTCCTTCCTCACGCACTTCATCGTTTTCGCTGTCGTTGGGGAATGGTAACAGTCTCTGCTGCTCACGCTGTAAGACCATCATTCGTACAGAACTTTTAGCTTCCTCGGGGGTGGTCCCCAAACCCAATAAGGCCACCATTAATCGGGCTTGACAGGGACTGTTTTTTTGTCCTGGCACTTCACCAGTCGTTCAGTTCTGCCCCATGCAGGGGATGGGGGAGGTAACTGATGCCATTTGTGGATAACAAACCACCTGCCCCTTCCCGAATAGCTCGTTGTGTGCCTGGATGAATAAATTGGAGTTTTCTCGTTCCCCTCTCTTTCCTCGTTTGTTCCGTCCGTGTTCAGGCTTTGTCCATTTCCAGCCAAAACCGATTAACCCGGCAGTGGTCGCCACACATATTAATGCCACAAAGGCCCTCATCTCAGGGATTTATTTCGTATCTGTGAAGACAAGGGAGGGAAAAAGAAAAGAACGTGCAATTTCATGGCAAAATTAATTCGTGCCCTGCTTTCCGTGGACTGGATCCCCCTCCCTGACCTCGACCTCCCCCCTTTGCTTGGTGTCACCAACCACTTTGCAATGGTGCAAATGCACCCATGCCGATCGTCCTTCTACCTTTACCGCGGTGGGGGTGGTGAGGAGAACCTGGAAGGGGCCCAACCATCGAGGAGAAAGGGTGTCCTTACAAACCCAATTCTTAATCAACACATAAGAACCCGGGGTGATCCGTCCATTAACGGGAAAATCTATTTCGCCCACATAAGCGGCCTTGACCTCCCCATGAATCTCACGCAGGGCCCTTGTAAGGGCAAGGACGTAAGAGACCATCTCCTCCGTCATGTGATGCAACGTCATTGTGGCCGGGATAATGTCTGTCCAGGGGGTGCGCAGAGGTCGGCCATAGATGATCTCTGCAGGAGACAACCTTGTCTTCCCTGCTGGAAGGACTCTGATCTGGAACAAAGCAACAGGCAACATTTTAACCCAGGTGGAGCCTGATTGGTCCACCAGCTTGGCAAGCTTGGTCTTCAGGGTCTGGTTCAAGCATTCCACCATTCCTGCAGCCTGTGCGCGATAAGCACAATGTAGCCGCTGGGTTACACCCAGCTGTCCGTACAATTCTTTATTGATAGCGGCAATGAAGTGAGGGCCGTTATCCGAACTGATGGTGTTTGGAACCCCAAAGCGAGGAACAACCTGCCGTAATAAAATAGACACCACCGTAGAGGCAGTGCAATCAGTGGTTGGAAAGGCTTCAATCCATCTAGAAAACACATCAACAATAACAAGTACATGTTTATAACACTGACACTTAGGCAAATCAATAAAATCCATCTGTAAGGTTTCAAACGGAGCAGTAGGTAATGGAGTACGACCCGTCTGGCAGACAACTCCTTTACCAGGGTTGTGTGTAGCACAGGTGAGGCACCGTGCACTAGTTTGGGCTGCCAAAACCTTAAGTCGAGGATGCCACCATGCCTGTAAGAGAGCGTCTACTAGCAAGGTGGCCCCACAGTGAGTGGCTAAATGTAGGCAATCAACGACCCAGGTCGCTAACTGGTCTGTCATACAGGTCTGTCCGGCCGGCGTGAGCCACAATCCAGAGTCAGCCTTCCGACAGCCCAGCTGCTTCCATTCCATTATAACATTAGCAGAGGCGTCCCCCTGTAAGAGCAATACATCATTTATGATTGGCATAGGTTTCTCAGATTCAGACGAGCCCATATAAAGGCTTTTCACCTGCCTCATCATACTACCCACCACTTTAAATCTACCGCGTGAAGCACACTTAGCCGCATTGTCAGCCAACCTGTTACCGATTTGGACCGGGGAATCTCCTGTCGTGTGGGCCGCACATTTGATTACGGCTACCGCAGAGGACAGGAGGATACACAGGACTGGCAACGGGGGCAGGCTGCTTCAACGGGGGTGCTCCACGGACTCCCCAAGGATAATCCTCTACCTCCTCCTCGTCGTCACCTCCCAAATCTATGCCAGCCACCGACTTACGTAAGTCTTTATCTACCTTGGCCATATTTTGTCTCTCTCTCTCCTGACGATCCTTACTTTCCTTAGCATGCCTACATTCCTGTTTTAATACTGTCACTGACTTCTCCTGACCCCCCTCGGTCAGGGGTATTCCTAGTTTCAAGGCATTACTCTGCCAACTGGCCGTTAAAGACCGTGCCTTTTCTTTGTTACAATGATCGATCCACAACTGAATGGCCTTTTTATATATTTTGTTTTAATCCGTTCTCCATATTACACTTTGGGCTCTTGATAACACACTCATAACCCCCTTCAGGCCATTCATCCTTCCCCAGTTTATGAATGAGTCCTCCCGACATACGCCTAAAGGTCTCCTCCATTTCTGGATGCAAGAAACATAGCTGATGTAATGGCCGGTCTGGGTGACAACTGGTGTCCATACCATTACCCATTTTTAAACTTATACTATTACACACAATATTTCAGGGTTAACCGCAAGTCCTTGGTTCCACCGTATCTCACTCGGTCACTTCAATTCCTGACCTTCGCGTGGAGGATTTCCTCTCTTAACAACCAGCCTAAGGCGGACTTTCTGTGAGATACGGAGGTACTTTGGTCTCGGCTAACACTCAATACTTGCTAACTCTTTCAGGGTTAACCTAGAGCCCTTGGTTCCTCCGTATCTCACTCGGCCACATTAAAGTGGACTTTCTGTGAGATACGGGGGTACCTTGGTCTCAGTTAACGTCTCAATACTAGTTAACTTTATTACACAAATATCACAACAAAATTTCAGGGTTAACCGTGAGTCCTTGGTTCCGTCGTATCTCACTCGGCCACTTTAAAGCGGATTTTCTGTGAGATATGGGGGTACCTTGGTCTCGGCTAACACTCAATACTTGCTAACTCTTTCAGGGTTAACCTAGAGCCTTTGGTTCCTCCGTATCTCACTCGGCCACTTTAAAGTGAACTTTCTGTGAGATATGGGGGTACCTTGGTCTCGGTTAACACTCAATACTTGTTAACTCTATCAGGGTTAACCTAGAGTCCTTGGTTCCGTCGTATCTCACTCAGTCACTTTGAAGTGGACTTTCTGTGAGATATGGGGGTACCTTGGTCTCAGTTAACGTCTCAATACTAGTTAACTTCCTATACACAGTGCACTCCTCTTATATACCGTCTACGGTCCCCCTCTACGGGGTGTTTTATCCGCTCGATCAGACTAGGATAATCCTCGAGACGGCCCTATCCCCGTGCCCACAACCGGAATGTTCGGATGTCGTCCCACCAACTGACGCAAGTCAGCGAATTACCCTGCTACGCCGGGATACGAGGAAGGACCAAGAGGAGATTTAACTAAAATCTACTCACTTGGCTGCGCACCCTTCACATCGATCCCGTCGCCCAGTGGATTCACTCGCCGGCTCGATCAGTCGCTGGTTGACATCCCACTTCTGACACCAAATGTTGATTCACGTTTCTCTCTCACATCGGTTGTTTCGACAATAATCGACCAGGCACCAGGGTTGCTTTAAACGTACGTTTTATTGAGCAGGAGTCTCCACACAGGTTACAACCTGGCAAAGAGTCAAGCTGACTGCCCTTAATTGCAAGGCTCTTTATATGTTAATGCCACCGTTTAGCACCTCCCACATTCCCCCCCGATCAAAGAACCAACGCGTACGAAGAATACAGGAAACCAAGTATGTACATATAAGGGGACGGATTTAATGCGGGTTTAAAAAAAATCAACCCAAATTCCTGTTTCAACTTGCTGCTTAAAAAATGCAAGGGGACATCAAGTCATACTGTAACTAAAAATTGAAGCAGATAACTTCTATTAATGATTTAAATTTCAAATCTGGATGATTATTTTTGTAAACTCTGGCGGCTGGTGTTGGGGTTTAGCTGCTGGCGTTGGGGTTTCTCGGGTGGTGTGGTGGTTTCGTGGCTGGCGTTGAGGTTTTGCTGCTGGTGTTGGAGTTTTGCGGCTGGCGTTGGGGCTTTGTGGCTGGCGTTGGTGTAGCGGTTGGCGTTGGGGCTTAACGGTTGGCGTTGGGGTTTAGCGACTGGCATTGGAGTTTAGCGGCTGGCGTTGGGGTTTAGCGGCTGGCGTTGGTGTTTAGCTGCTGGCATTGGGGTTTAACGGCTGGTGTTGGAGTTTTCCGGTTGGCGTTGGGGCTGTGGCCGGTGTTGGGGCTTTGCGGCTGGCGTTGGGGTAGCTGTTGGCGTTGGGGCATAGCGGTTGGTGTTGGGGTTTAGCGGATGGCGTTGGTGTTTAGCTACTGGCATTGGGGTTTAGCGGCTGGTGTTCGGGTTTAGCGGTTGGCGTCGGAGCTTTGTGGCTGGCGTTGGGGCTTAACGGCTGACAATGGGGTTTAGCGGCTGCAGTTGGGGTTTTCGCGCTTGCAGGGCTCGAAATTAGCGGTTGCCTGGGTGCCATTGACCACCCAAAGTGCCGCAGGGCAACCTAACCACCGACTCATTTTGCCCGGCTTGGCACACAAATACTGGTTTATACCGATAGACACAATAAACTGGAGTATCTCTGGAGAATAGGAACGTGATGTTTCGTGTCGGCGGTGGCGGCGGCTGTATTCCTCTAGTATCTTTGATTGCGGGGACGTGTGTGGGGACGAAGGATCCAAGCGAATGACGGGCCCCTAACAGCGGCAACAGCGGCAGCAGCAGCCGCGATAGCGGCTCCACCGCCTCCTCCTCCGGCACCCCACCCGGCGGAAAGCCATCCCTCCCACCCTCCCTCCTCCTGGCCTCGGCGTGCGAGAGGGGTTGTTTTGAAAGCGCCGTTGGCGGATTGGCAAGCAGCGGCTGCTATTGTCCTGATAATTGTCCGGGAGGAGGGAGAGGGATAGAGGGAGAGGGGGAGAGGGAGGTCTCCTTCCGCCGTCTGAAGCAGCCGCACCAAAGACCCTATAGCTATAGGATCTTTGAGCTGCATCGCTAGGCCCCGCACCTTCCTGTCGGCTGACGGAGGAGGGGAGGCAGTGGCGAAGAGGCGGCTGCACTTTGGCGTTGGACAGGGACGGCTAAGGCAGCGGGTCGATGTTGTCCGAGGAGCGCTGGCCTTCCTTCCTCCCCACCTCCTCTGACCCTTCCCCCCCCCCCTCTCTCTCTCTCTCTCTCTCTTGTACGCCCCCCTCCACCCCTCTTATCCTGGGACCCGTCCTCTCCATCACGCAGTGATCACCATTCCCTCTATTGTCCTCACTGACATCCCCTGTGCTCCCCTCCCCATCTACCCCCCACCCCCCCCCCAATCTATTCATCAGCCTACCCACCTTGCATTGATTCTCCTGCCAGCCACCCCCCATCCATCCATCCTGCACTGGTCCCCCAATTCATCCTATACTGACCCCCCCTTCCCATCCATCCTGCACTTCTCCCCCATTCATATTGCACTGATCCACCCATTCATCCCGTATTGTCCCACCCTCTGTTTACCCTGAACCAATCCCCCCCATCCATCCTGTAGTGATCTACCCATTCATCTTTTACTGATCCCCCATTCATCCTATACTGATCCCCTCATTCATCCTGTAGTGATCTTTCATTCATCCTGCACAGACCCTCCGATCCACACTGTCCTGACCCCCCCCCCATTCATCCTGTGCTGATCCCCCCCTCCATCCAACCTGTACTAATCCCCCCCATTCAAGAAGAATGGGGGGAACAGTCTGAAGAAGGGTCTCAACCCAAAACGTTGCCTATTTCCTTTGCTCCATAGCTGCCTCACCCACTGAATTTCTCCAGCATGTTTGTCTAACCCCATTCATCCTGTACTGAACCCTCCATTCATCCTGTACTGATCCCCCCCCCCCCACCATCCATCCCTTACTGATCCCCCCATTCACCACTGACATCCCCCGTGCTCTTCCCTCACAATTTTACATACTCCAACTAATTCACCTGCCTCAATCCATCCATTCCGCACTGATTGCCTTGCGCTTCATGGTTTTAGCGGCTGGCGTTGGGTCTTAGCTGCTGGCGTTGGTTCTTAGCGGCTGGCGTTGGTTCTTAGCGGCTGGCGTTGGTTCTTAGCGGCTGGCGTTGGGGCTTAGCGGCTGGCGTTGGGATTTAGCGGCTGGGTTTGGGGCTTAGCGGCTGGCGTTGGGGCTTAGCGGCTGGCGTTGGGGTTTCGTGTATGATGTTGGGCCTCAGCGGCTAATGGTGGGGTTCAGCGGCTGGCGTTTTGGTTTCTCCACTGGCGTTGTGGGTTAGCGGCGAACGTTGGGGTTTAGCGATTGGCGTTGGGTTTTGCGGCTGGCATTGGTATATAGCAGAGCTGCCAAGTAATACGGATTTTCGGTATTTTGTACGGATATGCGATAAGAATACGGAGGTACAGACTTGCTTTTAAAATACGGTGTTGGGGCTTAGCGGCTGGTGTTGAGATTTAGCGGCTGGAATTGAGGCTTCGCAGCTGGCGTTGGGATTTTGCGGGTGTTGTTGGAGATTCACGGCTGGCTGGGCTTAGCGGCTGTCGTTGGGGTTTCGCGGTTGGCATTGCGGTTTAGCGGTTGGTGTTGGGGCTTAGCGGTTGGCGTTGGGGCTTCGCGGCTGGCGTTGGGGCTTGGTGGCTGGCGTTGGGGCTTAGTGGCTGTCGTTGGGGTTTCGAGACCGGCGATGGGGCTTAGTGGTCGGTGTTGGGGCTCAGCGGTCGGTGTTGGAGCTCAGCGTTTGGCATTGAGGCTCAGCGGCCGGCATTGATGTTTAGCGGTTGGCATTGGGGTTTAGCGATTGTCGTTGGGGTTTTGCGGTTGACGTAGGGGTTTAGCGGTTGGCGTTGGGGTTTCGCAGCTGGTGTTGAGGCTCAGCAGTTGCCATTGGGGTTTAGGGGCTGTTGAGGTACAGAGGCTGGCGTTGTGGTTAAGCGGCTGGCGTTCGGTGTTCGCGGCGAACGTTGGGGTTTCGCGGCTGGCGTTGTGGTTTAGTGGCTGACGTTGGGGTTTAGAGATTGCCGTTGGGGTTTTGCAGTTGGCATTGCGGTTTAGCAGCTGGCGGTGGGGTTTAGTGGCACGCATTAAGGCCCCAGCACTGCAGCAGCAGTGGCAGACACAGCTGCTTCACCTCTTCCTCCCGCTGCCGCACCCCGCTCACCTTGATAGCGGCCGCTGCTTTCAAAACAAACCCTCCCGCACGCCAAGGCCGGGAGGAGGGAGGGAGGGGGAGGCCTCCTTCCACCATCTGAAGCAGCTGCACGACAGATCCTATGGCAATAGGATCTTTGAGCTGCAATGCTCGGCCCCGCACCTTGCTGTTGACTGGCGGAGGAGGGGAGGCTGTGGCAAGGAGATCACAACTGCCTCCCCCTTTGGCAGCAGCAATTGACGGTGGACAGAGACGGCTAAGGCAGCCGGGCGATGTTGTCCAGGGAGTGCTGACCTTCCTTCCCCCCCCCCTCTCTCTCTCTAGTACCCCCCCCCCCCCGTTATCCTGAAACCCCCTACTCTCCATCCTGCACTGATCCCCATTCCCGCCTCTATTCAGTCCTCACTGACATCCCATGTCCTCCCCTCCCCATCTACACACCCTACCCTCCCATCTAAGGGGGCGCCATCTTGGGGCACGGCTGCTAGCTACCAGCTGTCCGGCTTTTTCACTCTTTTCTTTAATTTTTAGTGAGTTTCAGTGTTTGTTTTTAGGAGGTCTAGACCAAAGATTCTAGACTTTTTTATGTGGGGAGGGGGGGGGGGGGAAACGACTTTCTAGGTCCCTACCTGGTCAGAGAGGCAGCTTATCTCCGGTCTGCGCTGTCGACCCGTCCTCGCGGCCTACCAGCGGGCCTGGAGCGGCGTTTTCCTGAGGGGACCGCCCAGCACCTCGGCTTCAGCGGCGGCACAGCGCTGGAGCGCTATCGCGGAACGGAGCGGGCGATGCCTTGTCTGGGTCACCGCGCTGGAGCTCCGGTGAGCTGAAGACCGCCGATAAAAACATCACGCAGCTGACTTCAACATCTGGAGCCTGGGATCTCTCGATGAGATTGCCAGTGGTGGAGCTCCAACCGAGGCGGCCTTGTCGGCTTCGGAAGCCGCAGTTTCTGGTAAGGAAGCGGCCGTTCCAGGGTTCCCATGCCGCTGAGAGGACTCTCCCGATGCCGGAGCACCATCTCCCGGCGAGAACGGCCTGGAACACCAGTCCTCCTTAGAAGCAACTGTGGAGGCCTCAATTGGCCCGACTATGGGTGAACTGGGGATGGGGACTGGACATTGTGCCTTCCCCCATAATGGTAACCATTGTGGGGGGATGTTTCTATGTTAGAGATCCTTATTGTTCCGTTTCCAAGATGGCTGCCCGAAGGGAGAGTGAACGCTAGCGCGATTAGCTGCCGCTGCTCTCTCTTTGAATTGTGTCTTTGAATTGTGTCTTTGAATTGTGTCTTGTTGATGTCTTTACTGTTTTTTTGGGGGGTTTTTGTCGTTATTTTTTGTTTTGTTTCATTCCGCTTACATGTTTTGTATTCTGTTTACTAAATTTTGTAAGGTGTCCTCGAGAGTCTTGAAAGGCGCCCATAAATAAAATTTATTATTATTATTATTATTATTATCTATTCATCCTGCGTTGATCACTATCCACCTTGCATTAATTTTCCTGCCACCCCCCCCCCATCCATCCTACACTGGTCCCCTAATTCATCCTGTACTCACCCCCCTTCTCATCCACCCTGTACTGCACCACCTATTCATACTTAACTGCTCACCCATTCATCCTGTACTGATCACTACCATTCATCCTGTACTGATCCCTCCCATTTATCCTGTACTGATCCCCCTCCATTCATCCAGTACTGATCTCCCCCTCCCCATTCATCCTGTGCTGATTCTCCATTCATCCTGTTATGATCCCTCATTCATCCTGTACTGATCCCCCCATTCATCCCGTACTGAACCCCCCATTCAACACCAATGACATCCCCTGTGCTCTCCCCTCACAATTTTACGTACTCCAAACAACACATACTAATTTAACCGCCTTAACCCATCCATTCTGCACCGATTACCTTCTCAACCTGATCAAGAAAACTTGATTCAAACACTTGTCTCAACTTAACTTACAGAGTTGACGCGGATAAGCTTTTCCCACTGAGAGGAAGGAAGATGCAAACAAGGGGACATGACTTGAGAATTAAGGGACATAAGTTTAGGGGTAACATGAGGGGGAACTTCTTTACTCAGAGAGTGGTGGCTATGTGGAATGAGCTTCCAGTGAAGGTGGTGGAGGCAGGTTCGTTTTTATCATTTAAAAATAAATTGAATAGTTATATGGACGAGAAAGGAATGGAGGTTTATGGTCTGAGCGCAGGTATATGGGACTAGGGGAGAATGCGTGTTCGGCACGGACTAGAAGGGTCGAGATGGCCTGTTTCCGTGCTGTAATTGTTATATGGTTATATGGTTAACAATTCTTTATTACAGCGCTGTGACAATTCTGTGAACTGCCCAGCACAAAGTTAACAGCTCTGGGACAGGTCCAGTGAACGTGACTCCGATACAAAATTAAGACGTTATATAGGTATTCGACAATTATGGTACAGAATGTGTGGCAAACTATTAACCACTCATTATGGTTTACCATACATTAGCTTATTTGCATTAACCAATGAACTAAGTCCTTCCAGTGATTTACAACAGGTGTAGTCACATGACTCTCCCTTTCCTGGCCTCTTCACAACTCTTGCTTGCCTTGCTGGGTTTTTTTACCCTCTTTGTTCAAAATCATTTTATTTCAAGCAAAAGCACAGAAAAATAGAATCAATTGTCAGAAACCACCTGTCAAAATATAAAAGACGCATAATACAGCAATCACACAATACATACACACTAAAGACATACACACTAAAGATTATTTCTGCAACTACAGATCTAAACAAAGTCTAATATTTACAATCCTAATTAAAACACAATACGCTTCACAAATAATTTCCCTACATCTACATAGTTAAAATACAATTACCTATTGTATTTTGTATTGTATTGTGTAATGTATTGTATCCCCAGCCCATTCCGTATCCGACCTCTCTGTCCTGGGTCTCCTCCATGGCCAGAGCGAGCAACACCGGAAATTGGAGGAACAGCACCTCATATTCCGCTTGTGGAGTCTGCATCCTGGGGGTATGAACATTGAATTCTCCCAATTTTGTTAGCACTTGCTGTCGCCTCCCCTTCCTCAGCCTTCGGGCCCCTCCTCCTTTTTCCTTTCTTCTCCCTGCCCCCATCCACCATCAGTCTGAAGAAGTGTTTCGGCCCGAAATGTTGCCTATTTCCTTCACTCCATAAATGCTGCTGCACCCTGCTGAGTTTCTGCAGCATTTTTGTGTACCTTCGATTTTCCAGCATCTTCAGTTCCTTCTTAAATACCTATTGTATTTACCTGACTCACACCCAGGTAAAGGTGTAAGCATCTTTAAAAGTCATTCCAGTATCAGATATGCAGTTCATTACACATTCAGTCTGCTGCAACTACTGAACACAGTAAGTGAGTTCTTACACTATAAAGCATGCATAAGGCAGAGTTATCATTACTATGCATTCTGATTGACTAACATGCAATAGCCAATCTACATCTCTTATCGTAGGAATGAAAAGCAACCAAGGCACTTTAAACAATAAGTTGAGGGAATATAGTGTGGTTAAACAAAATCGCCGTATCCGGTCGGTGGCCTACTGACCCGCCCGGTCCTGGTGCGGTAGGGGACTGCCTCATCACCCTTTCCCTCCGAACAGATGGGGACTGTGGTTGGTAAAAGCTATAAAAACCTGGATGCAACATAACTTCCTCAAACTCAACAGCGATAAGACAGAATTCCTCCTCATAGGCTCCAAAGCAAAATCAATAACCCCACTTTCACCATCGACGGCACCACTGTCTCCCCATGTCACCAGGCCCGCAACCTTGGCGTGATCTTTGATTCCACCCTCTCCCTTGAGCCTCACATCCGCCATGTCAATAAAACCTCCTTCTTTCATCACCGCAACATCGCCAAACGCAGACCCTCTCTCACACCTCCCCTGCTGAAAGACTCATCCATGTCTTCATCTCCTCCCAACTGGACTATTGCAACTCACTTCTCCTTGGCATCAGCTCCACCTACATCAACCGACTCCAACTGGTCCAGAACGCAGCCACCCGACTCATCACCCACACCAAATCCTGGCATCACATCACTCCAGTCCTCAAACAACTTCACTGGCTTCCCATCCCCCACCGGATCACCTACAAAATCCTGATCCTCACCTACAAAGCCCTCCACCATCTGGCCCCCCCATATCTCACTGGCCTCCTCTCCCCTACCAACCCTCACGGTCCCTCAGATCCATATCAGCCGGTCTCCTCTCCATCCACAAGTCCAACCTCCGCAGTTTTGGGGACAGCCTTCTCCAGGGCAGCTCCCAGGCTCTGGAACTCCCTCCCCCAACTGATCCGCAATTCCGTGTCCCTCACCATCTTCCAGTCCCGTCTCAAGACCCATCTCTTCACTTCCGCCTCTCCTTAGCCCCACGTCCCCCTCCCTTTTCATCTGTGCATTAATTGCCTCATTGTGTTTTGAATTGAATTCTGTCTTTACTTTGTGTACTAGTCATGTCTCTACTATTTATTTCGTTCCCCTTACATGTTTTTCCTCTACTTGCTAATTTTTTGTAAGGTGTCCTTGAGACTCTTGAAAGACGCCCATAAATAAAATGTATTATTATTATTATTATTAATGCCGCAGGTGACCCAATGGGCCTGTGGGAAGAGACCGCCACGGGGGAACCGGGGGTAGACGGACGAGGGGAGCCCGGGGTACCAGTTGCAACAGGAGAAGCAGGGGCAGACCGACGCGGGGAGTGTGTGGTCTTGGCCGCAACAGTGACGGAACGGCTGCAACAGGGGTCGGTAAAAACACGAGCGGTGGGGCATCAGGACCCACAGGCGCTGGACGAGGTTCCTTCACTGGAAGGAGGTGTTGAGGGTGTGTGAGTATGGGGGTGGTGCTGTTATGTTGAGGTCCGGGTCAGGGTGGTGCTGCTCTTGTCAGGGTATTGGTGGTGTGAGGGTCAGGGTGGTGGGTGTATAGGAGGTGAAAGGTGTAAAGGTTTGGGAATGTGAAGGTGTGGGAGGGGGGTGGTGCTGCTGTGTGGGGATCAGGAAGAGTCAATAGACAATAGGTACAGGAGTAGGCCATTCGGCCCTTTGAGCCAGCACCACCATTCACTATGATCGTGGCTGATCATTCACAGGAAGTACTCCGTTCCTGCCTTCCCCCCATATCCCTGGACTCCGCTATCTTTAAGACCTCTAGCTAACTCTCTCTTGAAAGCCTCCAGAAATTGACCTCCACTGCCTTCTGAGGCAGAGTATTCCACAGATTCACAAGTCCGTGTGAAAAGGTTTTTCCTCATCTCCGTTCCAAGTAGTTTACCCCTTATTCTTAAACTGTGGTCCCTGGTTCTGGACTCTCCCAACATCGGGAACATGTTCTTGCCTCTAGCATGCCCAAATCCCTAATAATCTTAAGCGCATGTCCCACTTGGAGGACCTAATCCACGAGTTTAGAAGACCATAGACGAGTTGATTAAAATGTCAAGGTCGTGTTGACTCGCTGAAGTAAAAGACGTACGCCTATGTGTACGACCTCCTACGCCCATGTATACGACCTCCTACGCCCATGTGTACGACCCCCCTCGACCTTAGTCTTCTACACCTAAGACCAACTACGTTTAGCTACGGGTTCATTGGCTATATTTAAGAGGGAGTTAGATGTGGCCCTTGTGGCTAAAGGGATCAGGGGGTATGGAGAGAAGGCAGGTATGGGATACTGAGTTGGATGATCAGCCATGATCATATCAAATGGCGGTGCAGGCTCGAAGGGCTGAATGGCCTACATCTGCACCTATTTTCTATGTTTCTATGAGTGGAAAATGATCACATGATAAAATTATGTCATGTTTGCATATTTTTTCTTGGGCCAGTTACCGACCTACGACTATCTGCGACTACCTACGATTGCCATCACGACCTACCTATGACCTGCCTATGAGTAAAATTTAAACAAATTTTCCATGCCGACCTTTTTTTAACTCGTGGACATTTTTTAACAGGCTGGAAAAAACACCGCAACCTACCTGAGGCCACGAGTACGCGGAGACCACTCACGAGCATGAGGAAGAGTTACGAAGTCCTCCATGGCGACAATGCTGCGAGTATGAGTCAAGGGCAAACTCTGCAGAGGTGATGTCGTGAAGGTGGGACAGGGCTTTATATGTTTCAATAAGATACCCTCTTATCCTTCTAAATTCAAGAGTATGCAAGCCCAGATGCTCCATTCTATCAACATATGCTATCCCAGGAATTAACCTGGTGAACCTACGCTGCACTCCTTCAATACCAAGAATGTCCTTACTCAAATTTGGAGACCAAAACTGCAGGTGTGGTCACACTAGTACAGCTGTAGAAGGACCTATTTGCTCCTACACTCAACTTCTCTTGTTATGAAGGCTGTCATGACATTCGCTTTCTTCACTGCCTGCTTTACCTACATACTTACTTTCAGTGACTGATGAACAAGGACCTCCAGGTCTAGTTGTACTTCCCCTTTTCCAAACTTGACACCATTTAGATAATAATCGTCATTTCTGTTTTTGCCGCCAAATTGGATAACCTCTCATTTATCCACATTAAACTGCATCTGCCATGCATCTGCCACTCACCCAACCTGTCCAAGTCACCCTGCATTCTCATAGCATCCTTCTCACAGTTCACACTGCCACCCAGCTTTCTGTCATCTGTAAATTTGCTAATGTTACTTTTAATCCCTTCATCTGAATCGTTAATGCATATAGTAAATAGCTGCGGTCCCAGCACCAAGCCTTGCGGTATCCCACTAGTCACTGCCTGCCATTCTGAAAGGGACCAGTTATCCCTACTCTTTGTTTCCTGTCTGCCAACGAATTTTCTATCCATGTCAGTACCCTACCCCCAATACCATGCGCTCTAATTTTACCCACTAATCTCCTATGTGGGACCTTATCAAATGCTTTCTGAAAGTCCAGGTACATTACACCCACTGGCTCTCCCTTGTCCATTTTCTTAGTTACATCCTCAAAGAACTCGGACCGATCCTGCTACTGCTATCCAAATGTGCCGCTATTTCATCTTTTATAGTCAGAGTGAGGCTATTGTGTGAAGGTGGGGATCAGGGAGGGGTGGTGAGGGTGGTGCTGGTTGGAACGTGGGGTGGTGGTGCCGCAGTTGTCACGGTTTCTGTCCCCACCTCCGGAACCGCGACACAAACTAACACTCTAGAATGTAGCATTTTGAACGATGCAGACAATGGGCAGCGGCACCGGGGGGCGGGACATAGACACAGACACAGACACAGGATGTTGGAGGAGGTCGTGTCTGGTGTCAGCTCAGCTATACCCAACCCCCATCTACCATCATCTACTATATTATACTATACTCTAGGTGCGGCGGGGACAGACGGCGACCAGAAGGGTAGTGGGTGAAGTGCCCACGATCCCACTCCTTGTTCCCAGCAATGCGGCAAAGCTTCTGCCTCTCGGACCCCACAGGGACCATCACTCGGTGAGTCTGTCTGTCTGTCGTGTCGGTCCCTGGCCCCGCACAGGTGACCGCTCCTCCCAGTGCCGGGGGCCCTGCGGACGGGGGCGGCTCCCAGCCTCACCCCCTTGACTCACCCCCTTAAACACCGAACCACGGCAGCGCTGTCACAGCCCAGGGGCACTTCACCGCTGAATGAACTAACCGCGCACTTTAAAGAAGTATTGCACAAGTTATTGACATTTATAACTTTACAAAAACTACTTTTAAAGCCACTTCCACGCCCTCCCTGTCAATGACATCATGTTGGAATCCCGAATCTCATTGACATAAAATACTAAACAAAATCTGTTTCATTCAAATTCTTGCGTTTTCATTCACAATAATGTCGCACAGGGAATCCGAATCTCATATAAAACATCGTGTGGGGTTGGGGTGGGATAGGGTAGAGGTAAGGAGTGGGGGAAGCAGGCAGGGAGAGGGGTTACGGAGGGAGGAAGGGAGTGGTGATTGAGGGATGAAGAGAGAGGAAAGAAGAAGGAATGAGAAGATGCCTGGTGTGGGCCGAGCCTTGGGGCTGTAGCCGGGCCCGGGCTTTGGCCGCGGACTGGACCCTGAGTGCGGCTCCAGGCCCTGGGCTGGGGTTTGAGCTGGTGTGGGATCCGGGGGCAGCTGCTCCGGGCCCGCTGGGAGGGAGAGGAGCGGGACCTAGGGCAAGGACTAGGCCGCAGCCTTGTCCTCTCCCTCCCCCAGACCGCAGCCTCAGCTTCTCCCTCTCATGGCTCCAGACCCGTCGACACGTATGGTCTTGAATAGTCGTCCAAAGAGTCGTACCTTTTCCTGGTCCCCGCTGGATCTTCAACGTGTTAAACATTTTTGGTGACCTGCTACGTCTGTGACGGGTGCCGGCAGTCGGCAAAAAAATTGTGTAAATGGGACAGGCCCTTTGAGGAAGCCTTGTTTATGGGCTCACAGTCAGGTGGGCGCTGTAAAGCTCCACTTGGTTCCAGTTGGATTGTCTGGTCCCTGTATTGTCTTAGATAGACACAAAATGCTGGAGTAGCGCAACAGGACAGGCAGCATCTCTGGACAGAAGGAATGGGTGACGTTTCTGGTCTAGACGCTTCTTCAGGCAGATATCAGGGGAGTGGGAGGTACATAGATAAGGAAGTGTAAAGACAAGGAAATCTATAAGTGTATAGATAAGGATATCTCCCACTCCCCTGATATCAGTCTGGAGAAGGATCTCGACAGGAAACATCACCCATTCCTTCACTTCAGCGATGCTGCCTGTCCCGCTGAGTTTCTCCAGCATTTTGTGTCCATCTTTGGTATGAAGCAGCATCTGCAGTTCCTTCCTACACAAGCCATGTGGGCAGGCCGGTGGGGGTGAGTAGGAGGGGTTGGGGGAGACGTGTAAAATCACAAAGGATAGTGAGTGAGGAGAAGTCATGAGTAAGGATGACAAGGTCACTGTGTTGATGGTGCAGGTTTAATAGGGTGGCACGGTGGCGCAGTGTAGAGTTGCTGCCTTACAGCGTTTGCAGCGTCAGAGACCAGAGTTCGATCCTGACTACAGGTGCTGTAGTTACAGAGTTTGTATGTTCTCCTCGAGATCACGTGGGTTTTCTCCGAGATCTTTGGTTTCCTCCCACACTCCAAAGACGTACAGGTTTGTAGGTTAATTGGCTTGGTATACATGTAAATTGACCCTAGCCTGTTGGGTAGTGTTAATGTGTGAGGATCGCTTGTCGCCATGGACTTGGTGATCGGAAGGACCTAGTTTCCGCGCTGTATCTCTGAAATAAACGGAGCTAAACTGAGGTGCAGTGTTGTGGGAAGCTTTGCCAGTTGTCACGTGGCTTGTGTTGTCTGAGATGTTATCTGCTGTTTGGGTACAGGCCTCGCATGTTGAGTGGAAGCAGTGTTGGCCCTGCAGCTGGTGTTGGCTGGCGCTAGCCGGTTGAAAAGCAAAACTCGCAGATGCTGGAAGTCCGAAATGAAAACGGGAGACGCGTTGTCGGCTTTGCAGATCTGACCCTATTAATGTGTCAGGTCACCGACCCTCCATTGAAAGAGACATAAAACAGAGAAACAGGCCCTTCAGCCCTACTCCTCGTCCATGCTGACAAACGAGCCTTCCCGGGCTGCTCCCATTTGCCTGTGTTTGGCCCATATCCCTCTAAACCTTTCCAATCCGTATCTCTCACCAAACATCGTTAAAACACTGTAAATCACTTCCTCTGGCAGTTCGTGTCCCCTCCACTGTTGGAAAGGTTGCCCCTCAGGTTGCCCGAAAAACCATTCTCCTGTCACCCACGCCTCTGTCCCCTAGTTGTAGATTCCCCGACAATAGGTGCAGGAGTAGGCCATTCGACCCTTCAAGTCAGCAACACCATTCAATGTGTTGTGTCTGATCATCCACAATCAGTATCCAGTTCCTGCCGTCTCCCCATATTCCCTAACGCCTCTATCTAGCTCTCTCTTGAAAGTATCCAGAGAACTTGCTCCACCGCCCTCTGAGGCAGAGAATTCCACAGACTCACAACACTGTGTGAAAATGTGTTTCCTCATCTCCGTTCTAAATGGCTTACCCCTTATTCTTAAACTGTGGGCCCTTGTTCTGGACTCCCCGAACATCGGGAACATGTTTCCTGCCTCTAGTGTATCCAAACCGTTAATAATCTTATATGTTTCAAGAAGATCCCCTCTCATACTTCTAAATTCAGAGTGTACAAGCCCAACCGCTCCATTCTCTCAGCATATGACAGTCCCACTATCCCGGGAATTAACCTGGTGAACCTACGTTGCACTCCCTCAATAGCACGAATGTCCTTCCTCAAATTTAGAGATCAAAACTGCACACAACACTCAAGGTATGGTCTCACTAGGGGCCTGTACAACTGCAGAAGGACCTATTTGCTCCAATACTCAACTCCTCTTGATATGAAGGCCAACATGCCATTCGCTTTCTTCACTGCCTGCTGTACGTTCATTGACTGATGAACAAGGATCCCCAGATCCCGTTGTACTTCCCCTTTTCCCAACTTGGCACCATTTATATAATAATCTGCCTTCCTGTTTTTGCTACCAAAGTGGATAACCTCACATTTATCCACATTAAAATGCATCTGCTATGCATTTGCCCACTCACCTGTCCAAGTCACCCTGCATTCTCATAGCATCCTCCTCACAGTTCGCACTGCCACCCAACATTGTGTCATCTGCAAATTTGTTAATGTTGCTTGTAATCCCTTCATCTAATTTGTTAATATTTATTGTAAATAGCTGCGGTCCCAGCACCCGAGCCTTGCGGTACCCCACTAGTCACTGCCTGCCATTCTGAAAGGGACCCGTTAATCCCTATTCTTTGTTTCCTATATGCCAACCAATTTTCTATCCATGTCAGCACTCTACCCCCAATACCATGTGCAGGGATGGTGTGTAGGATGATAGTAATGTGTCCCTCCCCCCCCCCCCCCCCTCTCTCTGGGCCAGTGGGCAGGGTGCCAGCATCCAGTGCAGGGCTGCCCCTCACACTGTCTTTCTCTTTGCTCACAGTTAGTGCGGAAGACTGGCAGTGCCGTACTCGGGCTGAGGCTCGGGGTGGTGGTGCTATGGTGAGGATGTTCCACCGCACGGCTACTACCGGCACAACGACAACACCTCCAGCAGCAGTGGCGGCTCCACCAAATCCGGCGCTCCCTCTTACAGAGACTCCCGTCAGGTACGTCTCTCTAACTCTCTCTTGTCTCCCCCCACCCCCTCCCTCTCGTTCTTTCCTCTCTAAACTATACTTCTTTCTAACAGTAAAGATGCAGCCTCCACCCTCGTACCTCACTCAGGGAGCTGTGTATCATAACTCCAATTCCCTCCCCCGCTCCCCCCTCCCCTCCCTCAGCACCACCTCCCAACTCTTCCTCCCTCCCATTCCCGCCTCCCCCCAACCCCAACTGAACCTTTCCCTAGAGGAAAACGTTCTGGACAAATACTCAAGGAAAGTTCAAACAGCCTCTTCTTTGCTGCTTGGAATCTCAGGTGGAGGATGATCGGATGTAGGGTTGTTAAACTGAGTTCTTTCAATCTAAAGTCAACTTGACTCAAACACTTGTTGCTGTTAAAATCAATTATTTATTCAGCTGAGACTAGTCTCTTGAACCTTCCAACACAGAGCTGATGGTCTGGGGCGGGTCCAGAGAGGAGTAACTTTGATACAAACTCATGGCATTTATATAGGTATTGGACATTTTAGATACAGAGGGTATGACAAGCTAGTAACCAATCATCTAAGTCCTTCTGGTGATTACAACATCAGTCACATGATCCCCCTTCCCTGGCCTCATTACAGCCTTTGTTTGCCTGTGCTTTATAACTGTTTTAGAATTATTTTATTTCAACACAGCAAAACCCCAGTAGGCTCTTATGAAAGACCATTCCTCAAAATACAAGATACATATATAACACAATGATCACACAAGTCATACACACTGTCTATACCAAGAGAAAATATATTTATATAAATCTAAACAATTTCTATAAGTCTAAAGTGTACCTTTCTATTAAGCCAATACATTTCATAATTGGTGTTACTATAATTTTACACATAATTGGTGTTACTATAATTTTACACATTACCATTACCTATTTCTTTAAAACATTAATTATATAAGTTTGCTGAATTACAGTTTCTAAGTTCAAAACACACATTTCCATCTCCCATCCAAAGATACATGGGTCGTAAATCTGTCAATTTACTTAATATGAGTTTGGTGCCTTTCCTGTTATCGGGAAGTAGGATTTCCAATCTCATGTACCAGGCAGAACACAAGAGACTACATCTCAGACCATTATGTCAGAATTCCATCTGCTTCAACCTTCTATAAACTACTCCCTGAATCTAATTATTTCTCAAAGCAACTATTCTTTCACTTGCATCTTATTCCTTATCACACATTATAATTGTACACAGCCAAAGCTAACTGCAGTCTATCATCTCTCAGCCTTGAATTCTCTCAAACCTAGCAAAACAAGCCATAACTCTTCACCTTTATGTCACATTCAGAGCTCAAAAATGTACCATAGAGACAGAGCAGATGGCCTAAGAAGAGGCCCCTTATTCAGCTTCCGAATCTTCAACACAAAGCCATATCAAATACAATTTCCTCCAGTGTTATAATTGCCCCAAACAATAACCTAAGCTAAGCAGATTCTGGTTCAGGCCTCCATGTTTTGATTCATCTTTGCCTGTGTGTATGTGTCTGTTTGCACTTTATTTCGGTCCAGGAAAACGTTAAGCTTTTCTTTTGCAAATTACCTAGCTTATATAAAAGTCACTATCCAAGCGGTTCTATTTGTATAATATTTCCTCATTCCCCACTCTGGTCATTCTATGACCACTAATAGGATAATAACACAAGGCAGAGATTCATCAGCATTGGCTTATTAGTCATCCAAGTTTATACCTAACCTCGAGATGCTTTATATCCCCCAAAACCTGGACCATGTAGGTCAGCAGGCTGGCTTGTTGACACCAATGCTGTTCCCTACTTCTCTGCTTTGTTTCAAACCCTAGCCCTTAGGGTGCTCAGCTATTCTGGGTTCCATACCACTGATCTATCTCCATTTTATTCATTCTAATACATTCATCTTCTAATAATTATTTCTCAACCTGCGCATTTACCATCCTTTCAACTACCTCATCATTCAACATTAGAATGTCTTCTTCTAGATGTTGCAATAATATCTTCTCACCAGTTTCCACATTACCCAAGGCTGTCATTAGTCTAGAAATAATACATTTAACAATAGCAATTCCCACAAACAAACACAAAACCACTATTGCTGCATATATAGAAACATAGAAAATAGGTGCAGGAGTAGGCCATTCAGCCCTTCGAGCCTGCACCACTATTCAATATGATCATGGCTGATCATCTAGCTCAGTATCCTGTACCTGCTTTCTCTCCATAACCCCGATCCCTTGTTCTGGACTTCCCCAACATCGGAAACAATCTTCCTGCATCTAGCCTGTCCAACCCCTTCATATGAAAGTCCTGACATCCCAGGAATCAGTCTGGTGATTCTTCTCTGTACTCCCTCTATGGCAAGTATGTATTCCCTCAGATTGGGAGACCAAAACTGTGCGCAATACTCCAGGTGTGGTCTCACCAAGATCCTGTACAACTGCAGTAGAATCTCCCTGCTCCTATACTCAAATCCTTTTGCTATTAATGCTAACATACCATTCACTTTCTTCACTGCCTGCTGCACCAGCATGTCTACTTTCAATGACTGGTGTACCATGACACCCAGGTCTCGTTGCATCTCCCCTTTTCCTAATCGGCCACCATTCAGATAATCCATTCAATTTACCTAACACCACTTCCCGGCTAACCTGGATTTCACTCAGTTCCTCCATCTCATTTAACCCCGCGATCCCCTGCTATTTCCGGCAGATTATTAATGTCTTCCTTAGTGAAGACAGAACCAAAGTAGTACTAATGATCCAATTATAAAATCCCCCAAATCCCCAGTCTCCCCATTCAATACCATCCTGTATCCCATCGAGCCGTGTAATAATGTCATTTTGATGTTTGGTGATATTACTAGTTCTATCCTGAACTCCCATCATACATTTGTCTTTCACAATAGCACATGTCCCTCCCTCATGTGCCAACAGATAGTATAAGGCATATCTATCCTGTAAAGAGAACAGATGTATTTCTGATAGTAGCAAGGTAACACACAATTTGTCCTTTACCAAATAGTTCATTATGGGCTTGTATAAACATGTTAGAGTCTGTTTCTTCCAATGCCCATTTCCCCCATATTTTTCTCATGTTCTTTCTCCTGTAAACAAGGGTAGACCTCTAATGCTTCTCAATAGCATAGTCCATCATACAAATGTTCCTTTGCCGAGTTGTCTTCCAAAGAATACCGTTTGCAGAAAAAGTCAAATTTGCACTCCAGAGACCAACAGGGTAATTCCCTGGGTGTTGGTTATCTAAGTCTACCTGCCAATCGGGCTGACGATGTCCCATTGCAATAGTCAATCTTGGTGACATCCCAGGATCCAAAGGCATCTGGGCCATTGCACTGTACCACATCTCTTTTGCAGAGGTGAAAGACTCTGCTTGTTTGTCCCGGGACACATCGTCAAATTTTTCCTTCATTTCCATCCATCTGTAGTAGCATCAGGATGCATAGCAGGATGAATCGCCTCATTTTAATTTATCTGAAATATGCAAAGGCTCACAAAAAGCTCATTTCTTACTTAATTAGCCTAAACAACTGTTCATTCAAGTTAACCGTCCTTCAGTCAGTCAGTCCAGTAATCAGTCGCATATTCTTAACCATATAGCAAAATAAGGATTCAAAACTAAACTTATAATGATACAACTCCCAAGCAAAGCAGAAATGTAAAAACTAAAAAACTCTTGAGTTGAAAATAAAATTACACTTTCCCCACCTTTTGATTGGGCTCCCCAATCAATTTGCAGTGGTGCAGATGAACCCATGCAGCACAACCCTCGACCTTGGCAGCGGTCGGAGTGGTGAGAATGACCTGGAAGGGACCATCCCAATTGGGGTCCAAGTGCTTACGCATCCAGTTCCTGATCAGCACATAGCAACATGGCTCAATATTAGTTGGAACTTTGACTGCTGGCTCCTCACCATATGCAGCACTGACCTGTGAATGAGAAGTTTGCAAAGCACAGGTTATAGTTAATACATAGGATTTCCGCAGGCATTATTCATGCTGTACCAGATGGAGTGGTCTATATTCTTATTCTGCCCCTCTTCTATAGTTCTCCATACTATCCGATACACTGTCTGTTTCTGAAAATTTCAGCAAACAATCAAATCAATCCACTTCGAAATCTCAGGTGGATTGTCACATAATACTGTTTGCATCTTAAAAACAGGTAAAATACACCAAATTAAAATAAACCCAACATACTTTCAATTTTTCTGTCAATCAGGAGTGATCAAAGATGTTATATTCCAGTGATTTAGCAAAATATCACATTAACTCATGACTAACCCATTATCAGTCAGTTCCCTTCATCAACAAGAATGTTTATCTAAACAAACCATTAAAGCTGGTCGTGTTTCAGCAATTAAATTATTTCCCCTTTTAAATTGAGAGGTTAACCTCACAGCGGAGGGTAGCTGTAAAAAAACTTCAGCCCCCTGCTTACAGTTTTTTTTTAAAGGGACACACACCTACACTTATAACATGTGATTTACAACAATTAAAAGACTTAACTTCAGCATTCATTCAAAAACCATAATGCTACCACACACATGAGAGGTCTTTACACTAATTATTAATTTACTAAAAACATCAATAATTACAAAAACATACTTATAACACTGAAATCATTCCAACTCAATATAGTCCACTTGAAAGGTCTCAAATGGTAAAGGCGTCTTAACTGGTTCACATGGCAAGCCTTTACCTGGATTATGCTGCTAGCAAATCAGACATTGCTGGCTGATGCGTTGGGACAAGTCAAAAGTTTTGGATGCCACCAGGTCTCTAAAAGCATATCACTTACAGCCTTGGCCACACAATGAGATGCAAAGTGTACAAATTCAATAACCCACAACGCAAGCTTGTCAGACCTGCCCGTCTGTCCGGCAGGCGTAACCCATAAGCTAGTGACAGGATCGTACAGACAACCCTGGTCCTGCCACAGCTGTTCTACCCATGCAGGAGCGTCCTCCTGTATTTGAAGTACTTCTTGGATGGTTGGCATTCCTTTTTTCGAGGGAGACTTATTCCTAGTAGAATTTTTAAACTACCTCATCGTGTGGGACCCAACAATGTGGTAACTCCTAGAAGCTTTCTTAGCTAATTCGTTGGCAAGGCAATTTCCTATGTCTCTGGGGCTTGGCCTATACTATGGGCTCTATCTTTGATAACAGCATGCTGACTGTGTAACTGAATGGCCTGTAGCAAATTAGAAACCAATTTTTGTGAGATATCACTGTCCCTGAAGAGGTTAGAAACCCCCGATTCGTCCATAATTGTCTATATCAGGAACCACTCCAAAAGCATATTGGCAGTCCGTGTTATTATTTGCAGATAGTTCTTCGGCCAGGGTGCAGGCTCTAGTCAACGCAAATAGTTCGGCTAGCTGGGCTTAGAAGAGAGCCTCAAAAGATGTTGCTTCAATGGTCGTTCCCTCCTGATTAACAATCACATGGTTAATCAGCTGCAACTCCAGAGCAAACAAAATCATGAGAGACCTCTTCCACCCCTGCAACGGACTGTTCCAGCCGCTACGGTCAGGCAAACGCCTCCGTTGCCATGCAGTGAGAACGGAGAGGTTGAGAAGGAGTTTCTTCCCAGAGGCAATTCGGACTGTAAACGACTTTCTCACCAGGGACTAACTCTACAGAACGTTTTTCCTTCTATTATTTATTATGTAAAAGAATATGTGTGTTATGATTGTGTTTATAATTTGTTTGGTTGTTTTGTTGTTTGTCTTTTGCACAAAAGTCCGCGAGCATTGCCACTTTCATTTCACTGCACATCTCGTATGTGTATGTGACAAATAAACTTGACTTGACTTGACTTGACTTGACATAGCCTGACAAACATTCTCCCTTTTCAACAATGGATGAGCTGCCATCCGTAAACAGGGTAACATCCAGATATGTTAGCCCATTCAACCAGGGACAGTCACTGGTGGAAATTCTCTCGTTTCTCTCATCACATATTCGTTTTTACCTTTACTGGGCTTCACTGTCTCCAATAGGACAGTCTTTCCAAAGGGCTTTCACAGCTCTTGACATGCGGGCCGATGAAGACTCTGACCAGTCCATATTATTGGTTTAAATACCCATTGCAATGCTGGAAGGCAAACAGTTCATAACCATAGCACAAAACCGTGGCCAGTCATTTCCTTGCTGATACTGAGTGTCACCTGACTGGTTGCCGTAGATGGGTTTTTTAAACCTTCCCAGAAAATCTTCTGCAGCCTCTCCTTTCCCTGGTTTCATATCCAAAACCTTTGATATATCGATTGGCTGCTGGAGAGTGAGGCCCACGGCTGCCAGCATAAGCTGTAATCGATCCTCATTGTTACCTGCCCCTGGGTGCACCGCCACTAGGTCTGCATGGTTGTTCTAGGTTAAATGAACCAAGAATCTGGTATACTCAATCGCTGTTAAGACTTGCTGAACTAGTACCCATAAATCTCAGGAATCAGCGTGATATACAGATATCGTTGTTCTTAAAAATTCAATGAAAGCTTGTGGATTCCGTTTCTTAGGCACTCCCAACAAAATTGCCATCATCTCATGTGGTTTCCACAGCAGCCACACATTATTCATGCCTGTTTCGTCGTTGTCTTGTTGATTGGGTGGAGGAGGTATAAGGGCTCTGGGGTTAGGGACCGTTCTGACGGAATATTGGCGCCTGGAAGATGCTTTCTTATTCCATCTATTTCAGCACCTTCCCTTGTTGCTTCTGGGGTGTGGCTTTTTCAGCCAAGTGCTCCCTTTTATAGTCCCAACTGTGTGACCTCCTTTCCTCTCGTCCTTCTTGCTCCTGGTCTCTAGACTGTGACCATGTATGCCATGCTACAGAGTCTAAACTGGGGCTTCTCCATTTTTTTTTTGTGCCTGGGCTTGGTGCACTATTGATTTCTGATCCTGTCCTAGGTAAATTTGGTTAAATTCCTGTCGCCACTGACTGGGGCTCAGACTTTTCTGATTTTCCCATACCTCCCTTTCGACTCCCTCTGCTAATTGAAGGCCAACCATTTAAACTGCGCAGTCCCTTTTTTTTAAAAGCCTTTTTCCTTCTCTCTCCTCTAGTCCTTTCGTGTGCACACTCTTGTCTCAATACCTCAACATTAAATTTATACCTCACGCCAATTTCGCCATAATTCAATCAATTTTTACTCTTTTTATTCGCATTTCTTTTCCATATTAATTCTTGGGCTTGTTTTTACCAGATCTGGATTTCTAGGACCCCCCCAGAGGCCATTGTTTGTTACCTAATTTCTGATTTAATGCCCCTGATAATTCTCGGAATTGCTGAGAACTTTCAGGATATTTGCCACATAAAATCTGCAATGGGCTGCTAGAACTCTTGGTGTTATCTAAGTGATTACCCATCTTAATTCACTTATCACAATTAATATATTTATCACACTGATCAGTACTATATTCACAACCAATTTAATCTATACACAGTATTAATATTCTTATAACAATATAATGATTACGTTAACGTTTTACTATTTCTTATTTAGCATCCATGGCTTTTCACTGGAATTCAATTGTTTTTAATTACTTCGCACCATTCCAAATGGTCGAGATTATTTAGCACTGTCAGTGATTAGCCGACCCTGTTTCCAAATCTTTCTAACTATTTCCTGCCATTCCAAATGGTCAGGATAAATTTATCCAGTTCAGCCGCCATTTACCTTTGATCATTCCTAATGACCAAGTTTTTCCATTCCTAATGGAGCATTCCCAATGACTAAGACTCCCCATTCCTAATGGACGAGTCTGTTCAAAAGTCTATCTTACCAGTCTCCCCATTCCTAATGGACGAGTCTGTTCACCTTTGATCATTCCTAATGACCAATCTTACCAATCAACAAGGTTTGTTAGACTGACCTGATTCTGTCTGGATCCCGTTCAACACAAGAACGAAGGGTCGACTACGCAGCGATATACGGAGAAGAGGAAAACAGAGTGGTGTTTAACTACTCACTTCTGCTTGGCCAATTCCTCTGGTCCAATCAGTGCGCAGTTTGACGCTTATTTTCGTTCCTCGTGTTGTCGGTGAACCGTCTGAATCCCACTTCTGACACCAAATGTTAAACTGAGTTCTTTCAATCTAAAGTCAACTTGACTCAAACACTTGTTGCTGTTAAAATCAATTATTTATTCAGCTGAGACTAGTCTCTTGAACCTTCCAACACAGAGCTGATGCTCTGGGGCGGATCCAGAGAGGAGTAACTTTGATACAAACTCATGGCATTTATATAGGTATTAGACATTTTAGATACAGAGGGTATGACAAGCTAGTAACCAATCATCTGAGTCCTTCTGGTGATTTACAACATCAGTCACATGATCCCCCTTCCCTGGCCTCATTACAGCCTTTGTTTGCCTGTGCTTTATAACTGTTTTAGAATTATTTTATTTCAACACTGCAAAACCCCAGTAGGCTCTTATGAAAGACCATTCCTCAAAATACAAGATACATATATAACACAATGATCACACAAGTCATACACACTGTCTATACCAAGAGAAAATATATTTCTATAAATCTAAACAATTTAACCATATAACCATATAACAATTACAGCACGGAAACAGGCCATCTCGGCCCTACAAGTCCATGCCGAACACATTTTTTCCCCTTAGTCCCACCTGCCTGCACTCGTACCATAACCCTCCATTCCCTTCTCATCCATATGCCTAATTTCTATAAGTCTAAAGTGTACCTTTCTATTAAGCCAATACATTTCATAATTGGTGTTACTATAATTTTACACATTTTGAAATACCATTACCTATGTCTTTAAAACATTAATTATATAAGTTTGCTGAATTACAGTTTCTAAGTTCAAAACACACATTTCCATCTCCCATCCAAAGATACATGGGTCGTAAATCTGTCAATTTACTTAATATGAGTTTGGTGCCTTTCCTGTTATCGGGAAGTAGGATTTCCAATCTCATGTACCAGGCAGAACACAAGAGACTACATCTCAGACCATTACGTCAGAATTCCATCTGCTTCAACCTTCTATAAACTACTCCCTGAATCTAATTATTTCTCAAAGCAACTATTCTTTCACTTGCATCTTATTCCTTATCACACATTATAATTGTACACAGCCAAAGCTAACTGCAGTCTATCATCTCTCAGCCTTGAATTCTTTCAAACCTAGCAAAACAAGCCATAACTCTTCACCTTTATGTCACATTCAGAGCTCAAAAATGTACCATAGAGACAGAGCAGATGGCCTAAGAAGAGGCCCCTTATTCAGCTTCCGAATCTTCAACACAAAGCCATATCAAATACAATTTCCTCCAGTGTTATAATTGCCCCAAACAATAACCTAAGCTAAGCAGATTCTGGTTCAGGCCTCCATGTTTTGATTCATCTTTGCCTGTGTGTATGTGTCTGTTTGCACTTTATTTCGGTTCAGGAAAACTTTAAGCTTTTCTTTTGCAACTTACCTAGCTTATGTAAAAGTCACTATCCAAGCGGTTCTATTTGTATAATATTTCCTCAGGGTATATCTTCCATAGGCCAAGCGCAGGGTTGCCGTGCCAATAAGTTGTTGATGAACCCATTCGGTTGATGGGCTCATGAGGGATGTTGGAGGGAACGTGAAACGTAGAAACATAGAAAATAGGTGCAGGAGTAGGCCATTCGGCCCTTCGAGCCTGCACCGCCATTGAATATGATCATCCAACTCAGTATCCTGTACCTGCGTTCTCTCCATACCCTCCGATCCCATTAGCCACAAGGGCCACATCCAACTCTCTTAAATATAGCCAATCAACTGGCCTCAACTACCTTCTGTGGCAGAGAATTCCAGAGATTCACCACTCTCTGTGTGAAAAAAGGTGTGTCTCATCTCGATCCTAAAAGATTTCCCCCTTATCCTTAAACTGTGACCCCTTGCTCTGGACTTCCCCAACATCGGGAACAATCTTCCTGCATCTAGCCTGTCCAACCCCTTAAGAATTTTATAAGTTTCTTTAAGATCCCCCCTCAATCATCTAAATTCTAGCAAGTACAAGCCGAGTCTATCCAGTCTTTCTTCATATGAAAGTCCTGACATCCCAGGAATCAGTCTAGTGGACCCTCTCTGTACTCCCTCAATGGCAAGAATGTCTTTCCTCAGATTAGGAGACCAAAACTGTACGCAATACTCCAGGTGTGGTCTCACCAAGACACTGTACAACTGCAGTAGAACCTCCCTGCTCCTATACTCAAATCCTGTTGCTATAAATGCTAACATACCATTCGCTTTCTTCACTGCCTGCTGCACCTGCATGCCTACTTTCTTTTTTTCCCCTTTTTTTCACTTAAATGTTTATTGATTTTTAAGAGATATATTCAAAACAGTGCAACACCATTGAATAGAATGCTATTTGAATGAAATTGCATTTCTACAGTTTTTTACATTACAAACACAATCCAAGACCATCACCATTAATAAAACAAAGTAAGAAAAACAGCAATCAAAATTAAAAAATAAGTAGATCGGGAGGGGGAAAGAAGTAAAGAAATAAAAAAATTGGAATAAGACCGTGTGGTTCACTTACCAAATTAAAAAAAAGAAAAAAACATTACATTGATTAGTTATCTGGAGATAATTTAACATTCATACAAACATACCATCTAGTTCTATATAACGCAATCTTCCCATATCTAGCTCGGCATTTATCTAATTGTTGTCATGGCTCAAATAAACATTCCATTTTTCCCAGATCTTCTCAAATGAATTCTCCTTGACTCTCAAGGAATATGTCAATTTCTCCATATTAAAGATGTCTCGCACAATTTCTAACCACTGTTCCTGTTTTGGACTTATTTTCATTAAGCCACTGCTTGGTAATCTTCTTACCTGCTGCAAGCAAAACTTTAATCAAATATTTATCTTCTATTTTTACACTATCTTTAATACGCCCCAGATACATCACAGGGCAGGTATTTGGGATTTTATAACCCAAGATATTATTTACAGCTGCATTAACATTTTCCCAGTATGGCCTTATCTTTACACAGTTCCAGAAAATATGTGAGTGGTCTGCCTCCGTACTCCCACACAGCCTCCAACAGTGTTGTTGGACAGCAAGTTGTCTGCTTTTTATTTTGGGTGTTATAAAAAAGCAAGATAGATTCTTCCAGCAACATTCTCTCCATACTAGTGAGCTTGTGGATGAACATTGTGTTTCACACATTAGATACCATTCTTCTTCTGTTATTTGAATCTTTAATTCTGCTTCCCATTTTGTTTTTATGTAGAGCGTTGATTCTCCCCCGCTTCCCACCAGAGCTTGGTAGAAGCAGAGATGACCCGAGACCCTTTCTGTTTATATGCATCCACAATCACCTTGATCACATTATTTGAAGTTTCATCTAGTTCTGGCCTTATCTCTTTTGTAAAGTAGTCTCTTAATTGCAAATATCTAAAAAAATCTTTGTTTTCGAGACCATACTTTGACTTTAAATCTTGGATGCTCGTAAACTCGCCATTTTCTGAAACTGTATACATTGCCGTTATGCCTTTTTGTGCCCATTCTTTGAATTTTGAATCATACACCCCTGGCTTAAACTTTGAGTCATATGCGAACCACTTCAATGCGTGAACTCTTTTTAATTTATATTTTTCCACTATAACATTCCATATTTCTAATGTAAATGCTACTATTGGATCCATAGCATGTCTCAAAGCCCCTCTCAGATATTTGTCTCCCACCAAAATCTGGGTCTGGTAACCCTGTATCCCTTTCCATTTCTTTCCATCGAGATTCATAATCAGGTCTACACCAACAAGCCAGAGGTCTGAGTTGAGCTGCATAAACATATTTCCTCAGGTTTGGTAAAGCCATTCCACCCTTGCTTTTCGGCAGTTGAAGTGTTGTTAGTTTTATTCTTGGTTTTTTGCTATTCCAAATGAATCTAGAGATCATTTTATCACAGGCTATGAATTTATCTCGGGGGACATTAATTGGGAGATTGGAATAAATATAGTAATTTAGGTAGGATATTCATTTTTACCGTTTGTCTTCTGGCACTGAAGTCTAGAGGAAGGGTCGACCACCTCTCAACATCCTTTTTGATGTTTTCTTCAATTTTGTTATAATTAGTTTCAAACAAGTTGGAAAGTATTTTGGTTATAGTTACACCAAGATACTGCATAATTTTAGTGTTCCATTTCAGATTATATGCATCTCTGATTTGTTGGGATGGAGAATAATCGAATGAAAGAATTTGTGTTTTTGTTATATTCAATTTATACCCTGAGTAGTATCCATATGTTTCAAATAGGTTCATTAGATTTGGGAGGCATATATCTGGTCGTTCAAGAAAAATAATGATATCATCAGCGAAAAGACCAATTATATGTTCTTTCCCCCCTATTTTGACCCCTTGCAGGTCTTCTCTCTGCCTTGTTGCTTGTGCAGTGGGTTCAATATACAAAACGAAGAGAGTAGGAGAAAGACAGCATCCTTGCCTTGTGCCCCTCTCTAACTGGATCCTTTTTGATATGTTTCCATTTATCTTAATCCTAGCTGTAGGCACCTGATATATTGTTTTAATACACCGAATTGCATCTTCATTGAAACCTAATCTCCTCAGTACTTCATATAAGAATACCCAACTAACACTATCAAAGGCTGTTTCTGCATCTAAACTGACCAGGACCATATTTGTATACTTTTTTTGAGCATTATCCACAATGTGGAGGGTTCTTCTAATATTATCCTGTGTTTGACGCCCTTGAATAAATCCAGTTTGGTCTTCATTAATCAGATCTGGTACAAAAGTCTCGAGTCTTTTGCAAATGATTGAGGTAAATAGTTTGTAGTCTACATTTAAAATTGAGATTGGCCTGAAATGTTTACATTGCTCTTTGTCTTTGCCTTCCTTGGGTAAAATGGTAATAATTGCTTCCTTCCATGATGGGGGAGCCCTGCCCTCTAGGGTCCAGTTAAAGCAAGACAGGAGCAGAGGTGTTAGCTCTTTCTTAAAGGCCTTGTACCATTCTGGTGGAAACCCATCGCTACCTGGTGATTTACTAGCCTTAAGTCTACTGATTGCAGCTTCCAGCTCATTAACTGTAAATTGTGAAGTAATGGTATTATTTTGTGTCTCACCAATGGATGGCAGATCAAGTGAGTTAAGAAAACTTCTCATTGTCCTTTCGTCAGCTGATGGTGGTTTAGAATAGAGTTTCTTATAGTATTCTTCAAATATTCTTTCTATCTCATCTGGCTCATGTGATAATTCATTGGTTTTAGGATCTCTTATTTTATGAATTGTATTAGAGGCCTGCTGTTTACGCAGGCGTCTGGCCAGGAGTCTAGTTGCTTTTGGACCTGCTTCATAATAGGTCTGCTTTACGAATCTTGCCCTTTTTTCCATATCTCCCCTGAGGATCTCATCTAACTCCCCCCTTTTTTTCTTAATCTGTTTTAGTACCAACTGATCCTGTATGTGTTTATGTTTTTTCTCCAATTCTTTCAGTTTTTCTACTTTATGTTCATGCGTAGCTAGCTGGGCTTTTATTTGTGATGATGTCAGGGCGATCAGCTTTCCACGTATAACTGCCTTCATATCATCCCACAGTATTACAGGATCCACATCCCCGTTATCATTCTCTTCTATGTACCTTTTTATCTCTTTCCTTATTTGTTCCACATTTGCCTTATTATTCAAAATACCCACATTGAGCCTCCAAACAGTATTTCTTTTTCTACTATTCAGGTGTACTGTCAAGCTGATCACACTGTGAACAGATACATCTGTTCACTGTGATTTTGCACTCTGTGATCCTGTGACTTTCACCCGTATTCGTTAAAAAGTAGTCAATCCTGGAGTAGACTGATTGAGGTACTGAATAGTGTGTGTAGTCCCTTTTTAAAGGGTGAAGTTCTCTCCAAACATCAATTAGGCCCATTTCCTGTACTGATGTGTTAATAAACTTGTTCAGATGCATCTTGGTTTTTTTTAGGCTTGTTGTATCCAAATTATGATTCATGATCACATTGAAGTCCCCTCCACATATCAAAATACCTTCTTTCAATGACTGGTGTACCATGACACCCATGTCTCATTGCATCTCCCCTTTTCCTAATCATTCACCATTCAGATAACAGTCTACTTTCTTGTTTTTGCCACCAAAGTGGATAACCTCACATTTATCCACATTATACTGCATCTGCCATGCATTTGCCCACTCACCCAGCCTATCCAAGACCTTGCAGCCTCCTAGCATCCTCACAGCTAACTGCCCCCCAGCTTTGTGTCATCTGCAAACTTGGAGATGTTGCATTCAATTCCCTTGTCCAAATCATTAATCTATATTACTAAAACTCTGTTCTTGACCGGTTTTGGCGATCTGTGCTGCGATTTCCGAGAGAACGCCGCCACCTACGGTCATCATTTTTGGCCACCTCGCCCCCCTCCACCGCATGTGTGGCGAGGATTTTTCCCGTCAATGAAATATGACAGAGATATTAATGATTTTACAAAATTTTCCATTCTCTCTGGTGCCCCCGCTGGCAGCAGGGGGAGGGACTATAAAACCAGGAAGTGGTGTGCCTCATTCTGTCTCTTTAAGATGGAGGAAGGCAGAGGGTCACGTTTCTCTGAGCTTGAATAACACTGAATACGTGTCTACACAAATATGAGTAAGTACCCTTAATGTGGTTTGAAAATGAAAATATGGCTAAAGTAAAAAAACACTGCCTGCAAATGGTTGTTTAAGTTGAAATAAAAAAGGCACGCTCTCTCTCCCCCTCTCCTCTCCCCCCCCTCCCCTCCCCCTCCCCTCACCCCCCTCTCAGCACACCCCCTCACTCCCCCCTCTCCTCTCTCCCCCCTCTGCTTCCTCCCCCCTCTCCTCTCCCCCCTTTCCCCTCCCACCTCACCTCTCCCCCCCTCTCCTCTCTCCCCCCCTCTCCTCTCCCCCTCTCCGCTCCCCCCTCTCCTCTCCCCCTCTACTCTCCCCCTCTCCTTTCCCCCCTCCCCCTCTCTCTCTCTCCCCTCTTTTTCTCCCCCTCCCCCACCGTCCCACCCCTAAACCCCACTCCCCCCACACACCCCATACGCCCTTCCCTCCACCCTCCCTGCTCCCCACCTCACCCCTGCCCTCACCTCACCCCCCTCTCAGCACACCCTCTCTCTCCCCCTCTCCCCCCCCTCTCTCCCCCTCTCTACTCCCCCTCTCCCCTCCCCATCTCCTATCCCCCTCTCCTCTCCCCCTCTCCTCTCCCCCATCTCTCCTCCCGATCTCTCCCCCTCTCACCTCCCCCCTCCCCCCTCTCTCCCCCACTCTCTCCCGCCCGCCCCCCTCTCTACCCCCTCCCCCTCTCCCTCCCTCTGTCCCCCCTCCCCCTCTTTCCCCCTCTCCTCTCTCCCCTCTCTCTTCCTCCCCTCCTCCCCTCCATCTCCTCCCTCCCATCCCCTCCCCCACCCTCCCTCCCCTAAACCAACCTCCCCTCCACACCCCCTACCCTCTTCTTTCCACCCTCCCGCCTCCCTCCCTCTCCCTGCTCCCCACCTCTCCCCTCACCCCTCTCTCAGCACCCCCTCTCTCTCCCCCTCACTTTCATCCTCTCTCTCTCCTCCCTCCCTCACCCACCCTTCCTCTTCTCCTCCTCCCCACCCTCCTCTCCCTCTTTCCCCTCTCTCTGTGTTTCTGTCTCTCTCTCTGTCTCTTCCCCTTCTCTCTCTGCCCTCGCTCTCACCCCCCCCCCCCTCTAGATGTGACTGCGTTGGGGGCTATGCGTCAGTAGATACGGTGGTTATGGGGTAATAGGAGCAAATTAATAATATCAATAATATATCAGGGGGGGGGGGAATTAGCGTGTGTGCGGGGTGAGGGGATAGTTAGTGTGTGTGATGCCTGCATGCCGCCTCCCCCCCACAACCGCACGTTGGGGGAACAGACCCAACGGGTCTGCACTTGGTCTAGTATATATTGTAAATAGCTGGGGTCCCAGCACTGAGCCTTGCGGTACCCCACTAGTCACTGCCTGCCATTGTGAAAAGGACCCGTTTACTCCTACTCTTTGCTTCCTGTCTGCCAGCCAGTTCTCTATCAAAATCATTACTGAACCCCCAATATCGTGTGCTTTAGTTTTGTATACTAATCTCTTATGTGGGACCTTGTCGAAAGCCTTCTGAAATTCCAGATATAATAATAATAATAATAATAATTTTATTTATAGAGCACTTTAAAAACAAACATAGCTGCAACAAAGTGCTGTACATCACTAATCATTGACAAAAAAGTTAATACACACCTAAAATAACAATCAAAAGAAATAGTAGGAAAAGACATGTAAAATAAAGAAACATAAAAAACACCACAAACAGAAGCAAAGCCTCAGGCATGGTCAAAAGCCAGGGAGTACAAATGCGTTTTAACACTGGATTTGAAGATGGACAGTGAGGGGGCCTGTCTGATGTGCAGCGGCAGGGTGTTCCAGAGTGCCGGAGCAGCAACAGAGAAGGCTCTATCCCCTCTGAGCCTCCGACTAGACCTCGGTACCTCCAGGAGCAGCTGACCAGCTGACCTGAGGGACCGGGCAGGAGTGTATGGGTGGAGCAGCTCAGAGAGGTAAGGCGGGGCGAGCCCATTCAGAGATTTAAAAACAAATAACAGTAACTTAAAATGAACCCGAAAGTGCACCGGGAGCCAGTGTAGGGAGGCCAGAATTGGCGATATGTGCTCCCTCTTTCGAGTCCCTGTTAAAAGGCGAGCAGCAACATTCTGAACCAACTGGAGACGAGCCAGTGAAGAACGAGCAACACCAAAATAGAGCGCGTTACAGTAATCCAGCCTAGATGTAATAAAGGCATGGATTACTGTCTCAAAATGCTGCCGCTCGAGAATGGGCTTCACCTTCGCCAGCTTCCCTAGGTGAAAGAAGCTGGACTTAACCACCGCGCATATTTGGCGATCTAATTTAAAGTCACTGTCCATCCTAAAACCCAGGTTCACAACTGTTGGCTTCACGTACCTTGACAATGGACCTAAATCAACAAATGGAGGTTCACGGCAGCCATTGGGATCAAATAAAATCACCTCTGTCTTCTTTTCATTAAATCCAAGAAAGTTTAGGGCCAACCAGGACTTAATGTCATCAAAACAAGACAGAAGCGATTTTACAGAAAAGGCATCTTCCCCCTCAGCGGCAAATAAAGCTGGGTATCATCTGCATAACAGTGGAAGGAGATGCCATGCTTTCTAAGGATGGAACCCAGAGGAAGTATGTACAGCGAGAAAAGCAGGGGCCCCAGAATCGAACCCTGTGGAACCCCATATGACAGGGGAGCGGAAGAGGATTCAAACCCAGCAAGGCTAACACACATGGTTCTGCCCGCCAGATAGGACCTGAACCATCCCAGGGCACTGTCGCAGATGCCCACTAACTGCTGTAGCCGAGATAATAAGATATTATGGTCCACCGTATCAAAGGCGGCAGACAAGTCCAGCAGGACAAGAACCACACAATCCCCAGAATCATTAGCCAGGAGGATATCGTTAAAAACCCTTACCAATACTGACTCCGTGCTGTGCATGGTTTTAAATCCAGACTGGAAGATCTCCCGAATATCATGCTCCTCCAGGAATAGTTTTAGCTGAGCATAAACAACTCTCTCCAGTAATTTAGAAATAAAAGGCAATTTCGAGATGGGTCTAAAATTGGCCAGAACAGATTGATCCAGGCCAGGTTTCTTAAGCAGTGGTTGCACTACCGCATGCTTAAAACTCACGGGGACAACCCCAGAACACAAGCTGCTGTTAATAATGGTAAGAACCGACTGCCCTATACTAGAGAAAACCTCCTTAAAAAGATGTGGAGGGACCGCATCACAAGGAGAACCCGATGGCTTAATATGGGAAACCACATCCTTTAAATACGATATAGTCACAGGCTCAAACTTGTTGAATACCACCAGGCAAGGGACCGAAACAGAAGGTTCAGTGGCAGGTGCTGAAATGTTAGCCCTTAAGGAAACAACCTTATCAACAAAAAAGTGCAGGAAGTCATTACACATTTCAGGTGAAGCTTCCAAACAGACAGGCTGCGGGGCATTTAGAACAGAGTCAATGATTTCAAATAGCACACGAGGGTTGTTACACTTTGACACAATAATTTTAGACAGGTACTCTCTCTTGGCCTTTTTAACACTGTTTTGGTAGTGACGCCAACAGTCCCTGAGAATTTGAAGTGAAACCTGTAGCCTGTCCTTCCTCCACTTTCGCTCAGCTCTACGACACTCCCGTCGTGCTGCACGAGTCACTGCACTGAACCAGGGTTCAGGTTTAGCCCTCGGCTTCAACGATCTTAACGGAGCCACAGAGTCCAGTATAGAATAGAATAGAATAGAATAGAATAGAATAGTTTCTTTATTGTCATTGTAACATGGGCCATGTACAACGAAATTTAAAATGTCAGCCAGTCAGTGCAGCATTCAAACATTTCTAAAGCTAACAAAACATCCACGGTAAAATAATAAAGATAAGCAAATAAATAAAAAACACAGACAAAGCACGCATACACACCCAACCCTCCATCCTTCTGTCGATTTCACCGTTACCACAGTCCCTTAGTCTGTATCGCCCCTGCGTTCCTTGGCGGCCACATTTAGTGCTTTTATAGCAGTGGGGTAAAAACTGTTTTGTAGTCTATTTGTCCTTGTCCTTGTGGATCTGTACCGTCTGCCTGACGGCAACAGTTCAAACAGGGAGTGTCCGGGGTGGGAGATGTCCTTTATTATATTCTGGGTTTTTTTGGTGCAGCGGGAACTGTGTAGGTCCTCCAAGGTAAGGAGAGGGCAGCCGACAATCCTCTGGGCGTTGTCAATGGCCCTCTGGAGCGCTTTCCTCTGAGCCACTGTGCAGCTGGTGTACCACACGCATACACAGTATGTTAGTATGCTCTCAATGGAGCACCGATAAAAGGACAGCAGCAGCCTCTGAGTGATGTTGTTCTTCCTGAGCACCCGCAGGAAGTGCAGTCTCTGCTGGACCTTTTTCAGCAGCGCAGTGGTGTTCACGCTCCACGTCAGGTCCTCCTCAATGTGGATTCCCAGGAAGCGGAAATCCGCCACCCTCTCTACACAGTCCCCTCTGATGGTCAGTGGTACCATGTCCGTTTTGTTTTTCCTGAAGTCTATTATTACCTCCTTCGTCTTTGAGGTGTTGAGGAGCAGGTTATTTTCTTCGCACCACACTGTCAGCTGCTCCACCTCATCCCGGTAGGCGTACTCGTCCCCCGCGGAGATGAGTCCCACCACTGTAGTGTCATCCGCAAATTTGACAATGGTGTTGCTGTGGTGGGCGGGGGTGCAGTCATGCGTGTAGATGGTGTAGAGCAGGGGGCTCAGTACACAGCCCTGTGGAGAGCCGGTACTGAGGCTGAGGGCCGTGGAAGTGTGATGGCCCACTCTGACTCTCTGGCTTCGACCCGACAGGAAGCTATTTATCCACGTACAGGTGGAGTGTGGAAGTCCCAAGTCCCCCAGTTTGTCCACCAGTTTGTGGGGAAGGATAGTATTAAAAGCAGAGCTGTAGTCCACAAAGAGCATCCGCACGTAGCTCCCCCGCTGCTCCAGGTGAGACAGTGCAGCATGGAGAGCTGTGGCTACAGCGTCCTCATACAGTATAGTCCTGCATGAAGAATGAAACCACGAACTAATCTCTCCGTACCAAGAGGAGTGGATGCAGAGGGGGCGCAGAGCTGATCGAAAGCAGCAGAGAACTTGCCAGCAGTAAAAGGGCTAAAAGACCGACAGCGCCGAGCAGACACCACAGGCAAAATTGCTTCACAGGAGAAATTGACATCAAACAATACAGGCATATGATCTGAAAACACACAATCAGAGATTTCCAAATTCAACACAGACAAGCCATGAGAGAGAACAAGGTCCAGTGTATGTCCATGTTCGTGTGTGGGACCAGACACACACTGGACAAAATCAAAAGAGTCCACAAGGCTGAAAAAGTCCTTCACTAACGGCTTAGCAGGACAGCACACATGGATGTTAAAGTCCCCAACCAAAAGGACACGATCATAGTTGGGCACGATCCCAGCCAGAAAATCAGAGAATTCATTTACAAAGTCCTTATTATACTTGGGCGGTCGGTAGATGACCGCACAAAGTTTGGAGCGGCCCACTTCAAATACAGTTGCTTCGAAACTGGAGAAAGAAGATGATAGAGGGCATTGCCTGCACTTAAAGTTATTTTTATAAACAGCCGCTGTTCCTCCTCCACGGCCCGATATCCGCGGTGAGTTGAAATAAGAGCAGCCAGCCGGTAATAGCTCAACAAGAGTGCTGCACTCACCTGGACCCATCCAAGTCTCAGTCACACAGAGGAAATCAAGTCCACGTGAGCAGAAGAAATCCCTCAGTATAAAAGTCTTGTTTGCCAGGGATCTGGCGTTCACTAAACCGATCCTGGAGGGGGATGGACTCACCAGATCAGCTGATCGCTGAGCCCGGTGCAGAGTCCTCAGGTTCCGGGGATTCACCCCGCGGTGGCGGGGCCGAGGAGAGCATGGGGGGCGTGGCCCGTCTCGCCGCAGCTCCTGAGCATAGGAAGGGGTGGGGGCGAAGGGACCCACCCGGAAGAGTTGGTGTACCAGGTGACCTCCTTCGTTCCTCCTACCGAGACGGTGAGCCAAGCCAGTTCTCCGTGCTGCAGCAGGTGGACAGTGCTCCCGATCGTTGGGGAGGAGATTGTCCGTTGACAGTTGACAGTTGACAGTTGGTGAGCACCAGGCTGAAGGCTGCAGGCCCCGGAGATGTCCCTGAGCAAAGTGTTCCCGACGCTCAAGGCTTTCGAGGAGATTCCCACCTCCTGGTCCACCCAGTTTAGACTTCACCAGTCGACCGCTACGTTTGCCACGGCGACGGCGACGGCGACGCTTCCTCGGGCTTAAAACCCACTCCAGGTGAGTTTGGATTCCCAAGAGGAACGGGGGCAGTGTAGTATGTCCGCGGTAAACAAAGGCACCGACATTACGCTGAATGTCCATTAGAGATGTACGGTCGTAGACCAGCAGAGACTTTAGTTGTATAACACCAATAGAAAACACAAAAAACAGAGAGAGCAACAGACAGGCAGCCATAGACATCGGCGCCATCTAACACATCCACTGGTTCTCCCTTATCCACTCTAATAGTTACATCCTCGAAAAATTCTAGAAGATTCGTCAGACATGATTTACCTTTCATGACCCGCTGAGTTACTCCAGCACTTTGTGACTTATAAACCAGCATCTGCAGTTCCTTGAGGAGGGGGAGAGGGAGAGAGAGTCATGATATTCCTTCCCCATGTGAAACAATCTTCTCCTCCCCCCCCCCCCTTGCCCAGCTCTGACAAGCGACTCTCTCCATCCTTCCCCCACCCAAGTCTCACCAGCTTCTCATTCTCACTTAGCAAATGGCTAACAATGGCCAGTTTCCTTTATCGTCGTTACTTTTTTGCTTCTCTTCCGCAGTCCTGGTCTGCCTCCGTCCTAAATCGTTGCCCTTTATATTTTCAGGTTGCACAAGAAATGGTCAAACAGCAAGAGGCCGGGACCTGTGCCTGGTGTCAAACGTTAGCCGTCCAACAGTTCAGTCAACAGTCTGAGTAGCTACATCAGCAACGCCTCCAAACACTCTCAGCGCTCTCTGCACCTCGGCAGCAGCATCGGCTGGTAGGAGCCCGTCGGTACGTGTCCAGGGAGGGCAGCGCAGGGGGTGGAAGTAGGAATTCATTGCCACTGAAGTCTGTGGAGGCCAAGTCAGTGAATATTTTTAAGGCAGAGAAAGACAGATTCTTCATGAGTAGAGGGGTTACGGGGAGAACGCAGGAGAATGGGGTCAGGAGGGAGAGATAGTTCCGCCATGATGGAATGTCAGAGTAAACTTTATGGGCTGAATGGCCTAGTTCTCCTATCATTTATCACCTTTTGACGTCAGTGTTCTTAAAGCCTTATCCCTTCCCTCCAACAGACTGTTTCAGGGCTTCTCCTTGGTTTAAAGTACCCCAATCACTGGAGCACGTCGGAGACTCGTGCTGCAGTATCTCAGCTTGAGTTGGAAACGAGCCCTTTGGCTCAACGAGTCGGCGCTGACCAGCGATCATCGCGCAGCTGCTGTGAGACTTTGCCAATCCCGCCGGGTGCTGGGAGGCGGGCGGGCGGGCGGACAGGAGAGGGGCTCACTGCCGCTGTGGGGCCCGTGTGTGGTAACACACACGGTTCAGTTACTGTGGGGAGTGCTGGGTCGGGGTCTGATGCCCCCTGATGGTGGTTGGTGACCGACACCGAGCTGCAGTTACAGAGAGGCCAGGGATTATACCTTCCTTTATAGGAAGGAACTGCAGATGCTGATTTACACTAAAAATGCTGGAGTAACAGCGGGACAGGCAGCATGAGGTCATAAGTGATAGGAGCAGAATTAGTCCATGTGTCCCATCGCGTCTACTTCACCATTCAATCATGGCTGATCTATCACTCCCTCCTAACCCCATTCTCCTGCCTTCTCCCCATAACCCCTGACACCCGTACTAATCACGAATCTATCTATCTTGCATTAAAAATATCCACTGACCTGGCCTCCACAGCCTTCTGTAGCAAAGAATGTCACAGATTCACCACCCTCTGACTAAAGACATTCCTCCTTACCTCCTTCCTAAAGGAGCGTTGTTTAATTTTGAGGCTGAACTCTAGTCCTCGACTCTCCCACAAGTGGAAACATCCTCTCCACATCCACTCTATCCAAACCTTTCACTTTCCGGTAAGTTTCAATGAGGTCCCCTTCATTCTTCTAAACTAGCGACTACAGGCCCAGTGCCGTTAAAAACCTTTCTGGAGAGAAAGAATGGGTGAAGTTTCGATCAAGACGGGGAGAGGGCGATCTGAAAGTGTAAGGTGTGAAAACGAGAGATCAAAGGGGACAAAGTTGAAGGAAAATGTGGGTGAGTGGTGGATGTTGGCCGTGGACTGACACTGGGCAGGAGCTGAACATGTTGTACAGGATTGTAGATTTCCCAGATGATGGGTTACATCAGGGGGACTGAGCTGTTATTTGGGGCAGCTAATCACCATTCATTCACACACATCCACACACACATGTACACACAAAAAAACAAACACAAAAAATAGGATGCTGCCATTTGACGACACAAACTCCCCCTGAGAGGGATAGACAGAGTTGATGTGGACAAGCTTTCCCTTTGAGAGTAGGGAAGATTCAAACAAGAGGACATGACTTCAGAATTAAGGGACAGAAGTTTAGGGGTAATATGAGGGGGAACTTCTTTACTCAGAGAGTGGTAGCGGTGTGGAATGAGCTTCCAGTGGAAGTGGTGGAGGCAGGTTCATTGGTATCATTTAAAAATAAATTGGATAGGCATATGGATGAGAAGGGAATGGAGGGTTATGGTATGAGTGCAGGCAGGTGGGACGAAGGGGAAAAAATTGTAGGGCCGAGATGGCCTGTTCCGTGCTGTAATTGTTATATGGTTATAGCGCCTGTTCACCAAGGTGTGGAAAGTGATGCAGCTTCTGCTAAAGAGCATTGTTCCATTACAATGTCCAGTTTGTATCAGCAGCAACTCCCTGTGTATCCATCCACTTAAAATCATTAATGAATCCACTTCCTGCAGCATTTTGGAGAGAATATTTTGCATCCTGTCAGTATTGAATCTGTGACCTCTGTTTATTGATTCCTCAATAGCAAAACCTTTCTCGTGTAAAACCCTGCTACAATCTTCAATGTTTGATAGGTCATCCCATTTACCTTCTCTGCCCCGAGAGGACTCCTAACATTTCCAAATTACTCTTTACTGTAATTCTAGATACTGTCTAAATCAATTCTTAGGTTTGAAGTCTGAAGAAGGGTCCCAACCCGAAACGTCACTCATCCTTTTTTAGACAGAAATGCTGCCTGACCCGCTGAGTTACTCCAGAACTTTGTGTCTATCTTAGGCTTTTGCTATCCTTCCTTTAGTTTAGTTTGGAGATACAGCGTGGAAACAGGCCCTTCGGCCCACCGAGTCGGCACCAATCAGCGATCCCCACACACTAACAGTTGAGCCGTGGGCCAATCAGTTGCATGGTGCTTGTGTGAACAGCAGCACAAACATTGGGCCACGTGGCCCTTTGAACATTGTAAACCTTGAGAGAGAAGTTTGCGTTGTTGACATCTTGCTCTTCTTTCCCACCCCCCAGGTTTGGCCTACTCTGAATCATTCTCTCCCCTTGCTGTGGGGCTGGAATTCGCTGTTATCTCCAGGTACCTGCATTACTAATCTTCCATCTTCTGTGGTCCATGGCCCCAAAACTCTGCTCCAGTCAACCAGTGCCCTGCTGATACTGGACCCATTGGTGAGGTAGAACCCGCTGCTCCCTCCTTAAACTGCCAGGGTTTGCACAAGTCCTGGTCCCCAGTGCTCTGTTGTTGTTGCAGCCTAGGACCACAGTCAGTGCGGGAGGAAGCCGCCTTCCAGCTCGGTACTCTAGTGTGTTCCCTCAGCCTGACTGGGTCACTCACTGAGATGAGTGGTGAGTTGCCCAGAGGACCATAGGGTCAAGAGACGATTGACTGTCAATGCTCGGTTACTCGATCCCGACTGAAGTCGTGTTGTCACACCTAAGGGAGGCCTGGTTTGTGCTCCAGGGTCACTGGGGTGATGAAAGAATAGGATCTCCTTTAGATTTCCCCAGCTGTGTGGCACCGAGGATGCTTTTGAAATGTCGTGTAAGGTGGTGGCTCGTGGCCAACCTCACACACAGCATTGTGATGATCAGCAGACACCCACGTTCAATAAATCTACATTTATCTAACTTCAAGTAACCCTCTCTCTCCATCCATCCCCCACCTTAGTCATTGTACTAGTTTCACTGTCGTCCTGGTGAGTTTCATTGTCTGTATCATTCATTAACACCGAGCCCACAGCCAACCAACAATGGATCCTTTCCTTCATAATCGTTACTTTTTTGTATATCGTTCATTCATTTGTTCCATATCTCTCTACATCACAGTCTATATCACTTTTCCCTTTCCTTGACTCAGTCTGAAGAAGGGTCTCAATCCAAAACGTCACCTATTCCTTTTCTCCAGAGATGCTGCCTGTCCCGCTGAGTTACTCCAGCTCTTTGTGTCTATCTTTGCTCATGTTGGTTGTGGGATAAGATTGACTGGGACAGAGGGGGCTGCAATCCATACACAACCAGGCAATCTGTCTGTGTTGAAAGGTGATACTCCCTGCTCGGTGGAAGTGTCATTGACAATCTCACATTCATTTAGTCTGACACAAAAGGAGGCCATTCGGCCCATCGTGGCCACTGGAGTGCACCCATCAGTGCTGTTGTCCCGTTGATATCCCTGCCACCTATTTTTTCTCGGATTCCCTAAAGCTCCCCTGTGTTCTCCTGCCACCAGCTTGCGATGGACTTTCTGTGGTGGTCCCTGCAGGGGAGATGGTCTCTCAGCCTGACGTGGTTCCACAGTATCAGTGGGTTCCGTGTTGGAGAGTCTGAGCTCTCTCCGCTTCCACTGATGGGAAGCATCGGAGCCCAACTTTGTCTAATGTTGTGTTGCTGTCTCTTTCAGTAAAAGCTCTGCCCCTGGTGTACTGGTGGTTGGGCACAGCCTGGTACAAGTTAACAACGGCCATCTCCTTGATCAATGTCTTTACTCTGTCCAGGTACGTGCTCCGGGGATCCACAGACTCCCTTCCTCCACCTGGTCAACTGAAGCAAAGTCACCCATCGCCGCTGCCTCCTCCATCTCCTCCCCACCTCTGTACTGAACACACCCTCCCACAGGACACCCAGTCACACTCAACCCCCGATAATAGACAAAAGGTGCAGGTGTAGGCCATTCGGCCCTTCCAGCCAGCAATGTGATCATGGCTGATCATCCCCAATCAATACCCGTTCCTGCCTTCTCCCCATATCCCCTGACACCGCTATTTTTAAGAGCCCTCTCTAGCTCTCTCTTGAAAGTATCCAGAGAACCGGCCTCCACCGCCCTCCGAGGCAGAGAATTCCACAGTCTCACAACTGTGAGCAAAAGTGTTTAATTGTTCTAAATGGCTTACTCCTTATGGTTATATATGGTTATTCTTAAACTATGGCCCCAGGTTCTGGACTCCCCCAACATCGGGAACATGTTTCCTGCCTCTAGCGTGTCCAAACCCTTAACAATCTTATATGTTTCAATGAGATCTCTCTCATCTTTCTAAACTCCAGAGTGTAGAAGCTCAGCCGCTCCATTCCCTCAGCATATGACAGTCCCGCCATCCCAGGAATTAACTTGGTGAACCTACACTGCACTCCCTCAACAGCAAGAATGTCCTCCTCATATTAGGGGACCAAAACTGCACATGATACTCCAGGTGTGGTCTCACTAGGGCTCTGTACAACTGCAGAAGGACCTCTTTGCTCCTATACTCGACTCCTCTTGTTATAAAGGCCAACCTGCCATTAGCTCTCTTCACTGCCTGCTGTACCTGCTTGCTTACTTTCATAGACTAATGAACAAGGACCCCCAGATCACGTTGTACTTTCCCTTTTCCCTTGATGCCATTTAGATAGTAATCTGCCTTCCTGTTTTTGCTACCAAAGTGGATAACCTCACATTTATCTACATTAAACTTCATCTGCCATGCATCTACCCACTCCCCCAACCTGTACAAGTCATCCTAGATTCTTATAGCATCCTCCTCACAGTTCACACTGCCACCCAGCTTTATGTCATCTGCAAATTTGCTAATGTTACTTTGAATCCCTGCATCCAATCATTGATGTATATTGTAAATAGCTGCATCCCAGCACCGAGCCTTGCGGTAAACCACTAGTCACTCCCTGCCACTGAAAGGGACCTGTTAATCCCTACTCTTTGTTTCCTGTCTGCCAACGACTTCTCTATCCATGTCAGTGCTCCACCCCCAATGCCACGTGCCCACTAATCTCCTATGTGGGACTTTATCAAATGCTTTCTGAAAGTCCAGGTACACTACATAAACCCACCATAGAACAGCCCACTCTCACTGTAGCCAACAATGCCTTACAAGACTTACAGTGGCAGAGACCCAGATTCCATCCTGACTACGGGTGCTGTCTGTTCCCAATTTGTACGTTCTCTCCATAACCATATAACAATTACAGCACGGAAACGGGCCATCTCGACCCTTCTAGTCCGTGCCGAACACGTATTCTCCCCTAGTCCCATATACCTGACCATAACCCTCTATTTCTTTCCCGTCCATATAACTATCCAATTTATTTTTAAATGATAAAAACGAACCTGCCGCCACCACCTTCACTGGAAGCTCATTCCACACAGCCACCACTCTCTGAGTAAAGAAGTTCCCCCTCATATTACCCTTAAACTTCTGTCCCTTAATTCTGAAGTCATGTCCTCTTGTTTGAATCTTCCCTATTCTCAAAGGGAAAAACTTGTCCACATCAACTCTGTCTATCCCTTTCATCATTTTAAAGACCTCTATCAAGTCCCCCCTTAACCTTCTGCGCTCCAGAGAATAAAGACCTAACTTATTCAACCTATCTCTGTAACTTAGTTGTTGAAACCCAGGCAACATTCTAGTAAATCTCCTCTGTACTCTCTCTATTTTGTTGACTTCCTTCCTATAATTGGGCGACCAAAATTGTACACCATACTCCAGATTTGGTCTCACCAATGCCTTGTACAATTTTAACATTACATCCCAGCTTCTATACACAATGCTCTGATTTATAAAGGCTAGCATACCAAAAGCTTTCTTTACCACCCTATCTATATGAGATTCCACCTTCAAGGAACTATGCACGGTTATACCCAGATCCCTCTGTTCAACTGTATTCTTCAATTCCCTACCATTTACCATGTACGTCCTGTTTTGATTTGTCCTGCCAAGGTGTAGCACCTCACATTTATCAGCATTAAACTCCATCTGCCATCTTTCAGCCCATTTTTCCAAATGGCCTAAATCACTCTGCAGACTTTGGAAATCCTCTTCATTATCCACAACACCCCCTATCTTGGTATCATCTGCATACTTACTAATCCAATTTACCACACCTTCATCCAGATCATTGATGTACATGACAAACAACAAAGGACCCAACACAGATCCCTGAGGCACCCCACTAGTCACCTGCCTCCAACCCGATAAACAGCCATCCACCATTACCCTCTGGCTTCTCCCATTCAGCCACTGTTGAATCCATCTTGCTATTCCTGCATTTATACCCAACAGTTGAACCTTCTTAACCAACCTTCCATGAGGAACCTTGTCAAAGGCCTTACTAAAGTCCATATAGACAACATCCACTGCTTTACCCTCGTCAATTTCCCTAGTAACCTCTTCAAAAAATTCAAGAAGATTAGTCAAACATGACCTTCCAGGCACAAATCCATGTTGACTGTTCCTACTCAGACCCTGTTTATCAAGATGCTTATATATATTGTCTCTAAGTATCTTTTCCATTCATTTGCCCACCACTGAAGTCAAACTAACAGGTCTATAATTGCTAGGTTTACTCTTAGAACCCTTTTTAAACAATGGAACAACATGCGCAGTACGCCAATCCTCGGGGACTATTCCCGTTTCTAATGACATTTGAAATATTTCTGTCATAGCCCCGGCTATTTCTACACTAACTTCCCTCAATGTCCTAGGGAATATCCTGTCAGGACCTGGAGACTTATCCACTTTTATATTTTTCAAAAGTGTCAGTACTTCTTTTACTTTGAACCTCATAGTATCCATAGCTACTCTACTAGTTTACCTTACCTCACATAATTCAATATCCTTCTCCTTGGTGAATACCGAAGAAAAAAAATTGTTCAATATCTCCCCCATCTCTTTTGGCTCTGCAGATAGCTGTCCACTCTGTCTCTCCAAGGGACCAACCCTCGTTATCCTTTTGCTATTAATATAGCTGTAGAAACCCTTTGGATTGACTTTCACCTTACTTGCCAAAGCAACCTCATATCTTCTTTTAGCTTTTCTAATTTCTTTCTTAGGATTCTTTTTACATTCCTTATACTCCTCAAGCACCTCATTTACTTCATGCTGCCTATAATTATTGTAGATCTCCCTCTTTTTCCGAACAAGATGTCCAATTTCCCTTGAAAACCAGGGCTCTTTCCAATTTTTACTGTTTCCTTTCAACCGAACAGGAACATAAAGATTCTGTACTCTTAAAATTTCCCCTTTAAATGTCCTCCATTTCTCTTCTACATCTTTCCCATAAAACAAAATGTCCCAGTTCACTCCTTTTAAATCATCTCGCATCGAATCAAAGTTAGCCTTTCTCCAATCAAAAATCTCAACCCTAGGTCCAGTTCTGACCCTCTCCATAATTATCTTGAAACTAATGGTATTGTGATCACTGGACCCGAAGTGCTCCCCAACGCATACCTCCACCACCTGTCCCATCTCATTTCCTAACAGGAGGTCCAGCACTGCCCCTCCTCTAGTAGGTACCTCTATGTATTGCTGCAAAAAACTATCCTGCACACATTTTACAAACTCCAACCCATCCAGCCCATTTACAGAATGTGTTTCCCAGTCTATGTGTGGAAAGTTGAAATCTCCCACAATCACTACCTTGTGCTTACTACTAATATCTGCTATCTCCTTACATATTTGCTCTTCCAATTCTCGTTCCCCGTTTGGCGGTCTATAATACACCCCTATAAGAGTTGCTACACCTTTCCCACTTCTCAATTCCACCCAAATAGCCTCCCTAGATGAGCCCTCCAATCTATCCTGCCAAAGCACTGCTGTAATATCTTCCCTGACTAGCAATGCAACACCTCCACCTCTTGCCCCTCCAATTCTATCACACCTGAAGCAGCGAAATCCTGGAATATTTGGTTTCCAATCACAGCCCTCCTGCAACCACGTTTCACTGATCGCCACAACATCATACTTCCAGGTGTCTATCCAGACTCTAAGCTCATCAACCTTTCTTACAATGCTCCTAGCATTAAAATATGCACATTTAAGAAAACCCCCGTCTCTTATTCTCTGTTTATTTCCTTTTTTGTCTTTCTCCTCTTGTGTCCGAGTGCTTCCCATTTCTGCTTCCTGCCTCCCATTCTGTCTACTACCTTTCGCTATTTGAGTCCCTCGCCCCAACCATTCTAGTTTAAAGTCTCCCCAGCTGCCTTTGCAAATTTCCCCGCTAGGATATTGGTCCCCCTCGGGTTCAAGTGCAACCCATCCTTTCTGTACAGGTCCCACCTTCCCCAAAAGAAGTCCCAATGATCCAGGAACTTGAATCCCTGCCCTCTGCACCAGTCTTTCAGCCACGCATTTATCCTCCACCTCGCTCCATTCCTACTCTCACTGTCGCGTGGCACAGGCAGTAATCCTGATATGGTTACCTTTTTGGTCCTGCCAAGATGCAGCACCTCACACTTATCAGCATTAAACTCCATCTGCCATCTTTCAGCCCACTCTTCCCACTGGCATAAATCTCTCTGTAGACTTTGAAAATCTACTTCATTACCCACAACCCCACCTATCTTAGTATCATCTGCATACTTACTAATCCAATTTACCACACCATCATCCAGATCATTGATGTACATGACAAACAACAGTGGACCCCACACAGATCCCTGTGGCACCCCACTAGTCACTGGCCTCCAACCTGACAAACAGCCATCAGCCATTACTCTCTGGCATCTCCCATTCCGGCACTGTTGAATCCATCTTTCTACTCCACCATTAATGTCAAAGGCTAGAGGGCATAGCTTTCAGGTGAGAGTGGCGATGTTTATTTAATTTTTATTAGAAGTACGGTAAATTACAATAATACACAACACGTACAACAGGATTTGTTCGGCATGGACTTGTAGGGCCGAGATGGCCTGTTTCCGTGCTGTAATTGTTATATGGTTATATGGTATGTCTTAATACATTTTTTTGTACCGCTTCAGTTTTTGAGCTTTAAGAAAAAGATAGAAATAAAGAAAGTAAAGAAAGTGCGCAAGAGTCGTGAAGGTGCAGGAGAATGTTGAGAAAGGAAAGCCCCTTAGAAAAGAAGTTAGAGAAGGAAGTAAAGAAAGAAAATAGACCCTAGAAAAGAAGGAAAAAGAGAGGTGAAACAATCGCTCTATTATAACATTAAACTCCGCAGAAAGGGAACTACCAACCAAGTCTGTTTTTGTTGTTTTGGTTTTTTTTTACCAGATCATTGTTGCCAGATCCTGGTACCTTTTATTTATTTATTTATTTATTTATTTGTTTTTAAGATTACTATTGCACCTTATGCTTGTAATAGTTCCAAATAGGTAGACCATGTCTTTTGGAAGTGGTCTGCTTTACCTGCTAAGAGGAATCTCATCTCTTCCAGATGTAGTGTTTCAAACATATTTGATATCCACATTTTTATTGTTGGTGTGGGCGCATTTTTCCAGAATTTAAGTATAATTTTTCTGAAACACGTTTAGTTCAGGGTTACCTTCCGATATTCCAAAAATAATCCATTCTGGTTTTGGTACCAGTTTTATTTTAATTAATTTTGTAAAGATGTCAAATATTTCATTCCAGAATTTTTGTATTTTTGTACAAAAAACAAAAGAATGCGCTATGGTAGCTTCTTGACACAGACATTTATCACAGATGGGTGAGACATTAGGGAAGTTTATTTATTTTAGTTTTTGAATAACATAGTCTTTGTAATGTTTTGAATTGGATGAGAGTATGTCGTACATTGATCGAACATTTATGCACCTGTAGTAAGTGATTATCCCAGCTCTCTTTTGAAAATTTTATAGCTAATTCTTGTTCCCAGTCTCTTCTAATACCATCAGATGTGGGTATTTCTATATTTAAGATGATGTTATATAAGTATGATATTAGATTCGCTGATTCCGTCTTCATTGCTTCATCCAGTAAGTCTGTAGGCATATTATGATAGTCTTTTGTGTATTTTTTCAGATAATCACGAATTTGAAGATATTTAAAATATTGATTATTTTTCAAATTATATTTCAGTTGTAGTTGTTGAAATGATAGTAATTTTCCCAGTTCATACAGATCTCCGAGCATTTTGATTCCCATTCTTTCCCATTGTATAAATGATTTGTCTATAATTGATGGTTTAAATGATGGATTATTAACTATTGGTATTAAAAGAGATAGGTTTCTTAATTTTAGATTCTGTTATGTATCTAATTGTGCTATGTATAATTGGATTTTTGTTATAATTTTTGTGATTCAGATATATTGGTGAGAGGAGAGTCGCTCCTATATTACACGGAGAGCAGTCCTCTCTTTCCATTACAATCCAGCCCACCTGCTGGGCAGAATTGTCCAGCAGGTGAATCATATTTTTAATATTTACTGCCCAATTATAATACATAAAGTTAGGGAGCGCTAGACCACCCAACTCTTTTCGTTTATTAAGGTGTGCTCTTTGTATTCTATGGGATTTATAATCCCATATAACATTTGTAATGTCTGAGTCCAATTTTTTGAAAAACGTTTTTGGAAGATATATAGGTATTGATTGAAATAGGTATAGGATTTGTGGTAAAAAGATCATTTTTATAGCGTTTATTCTGCCTATTAGGGACATCGGAAGTGTTTTCCAGAATTTAATCAAATTATTTAGTTTCTTAAGTAAGGGATTATAATTAGCTTTAAACGTATCCTGGTAGTTTCTAGTAATTTCAATTTCCAAATATTTGAATTTTTCTGTGGCTATTTTAAAAGGGAATTTCCGGAGGTGTGTTGAGTCTTTGGGTTTTATCGACATAATTTCACTTTTGTTCCAGTTTATTCTATATCCTGAGAAGGATCCAAAGTCCTCAATTAAGTTTAATATGTTTGGTATACTAATTTGTGGTTTTGTGATGTACAATAGTACATCATCGGCGTATAAAGATATTATGTTATTTGAGTGTTTTGTATTATAACCATAGATATCCGGGTGTTTTCTTATTTTTTCAGCCAGGGGTTCAATTATCAAAGCAAATAACAACGGTGATAGTGAACATCCTTGTCTATTACCCCTTGATAATTCAAATTTCGTGGATAGTATATTATTAGTATTCTAGCCATGGGTTTGTTATATAATAAATATATCCATGCGATGAAGTTCTCTCCCATTTGGAATTTTTGCAATACTTTAATCATATAATCCCATTCTACTTGATCAAACTCTTTTTCTGCGTCCAGTGAAATGATAGATAACTCTTGGTCATGAGATTTATGTGAATGCATTATGTTAAGCAAGCGTCTCAAATTATTGAATGAGTGTCTCTTAGGTATAAATCCTGTTTGATCCTCATTTATTAATCTACTAACATACCTGCTTAGTCTTCTGGCTAATGTTTTCGCTATTATTTTTTGATCCGTATTTAACAAAGCAATAGCTCTACATGATCCTGGTTCTTCTATATTTTTATATGTTTAAAGTATTAATGTGATCGTTGATTCTGCTAATGTTTCAGGTAAGCTTTGCTCTTTAAAAGCATATGTATACATTTTCTGTAAGCGTGGAGTAACTATGTCGTAAAAGGATTTATAGAATTCATTACTGAATCCGTCTGGACCTGGTGTTTTTCCGTTCTTAAGTGTGTTTATTGTGTCTTCTATCTCCTTAGAAATAATTTGTGCTCCCAGTTCCTCTTGTTCCCTCAATTCTAATTGAGGGAGGTTACAATTATCCCGAAATTCTGAAACTTTTTTATTGTCTATTGACATTTTAGATGTATATAGATTCTGGTAAAATTGAGCAAATCTTTTATTGATATCCTTGGGTAGTGTTAATAATTCCCCTCTATCTGATTTAATCTTTAGTATTGCATTCTCTTTTTCCCGTTTTTTTCAATTGGCGTGCTAGACGTTTGTAGGGTTTGTCCCCGAATTCAAATTGTTCTTGTTTTGTAATTTGAAATAGTATTATAACTTTCTCTGACAATAATTTGTTTAGCTTGAATTTCAATAGTAGAATTTTATTATGTTTATCCATAGTTGGATCTTTAGCATTATCTGTATCTAATTGTTTTATTTGTTCTTCTAAATGTCTTTGTTCATTCTTATTATTTTTATTTTGAAAAGCTTGAAATGAAATGACTCCTCTAATAAATGCTTTGAAGGATTCCCATAATAGCGTGGGGGATATATCTGGTGTATCATTATCATTTAGAGTGGCGATGTTTAAAGGGGATATGGCCCCAAAGTTGTTTTTTCAGAGTGGTGGGTGGCTGGAACGTGCTTCCCGGGATAATGGTGGAAGCAGATAGGTTAGTTGATGACATCAAGGGTCGGTCATTTTGGTCAATGGGTAACTCACCAAGCTCGGATGAAATGTATTCCAGATGTTGAAGGGAGCCAGGGGAAGATATTATAGATGCTCCGACTGTGATATTTTGATTCTTCTTCACTGCAGGAGTAATACTGGAGGATTAGATTACTAACATAGAGTTGTTTAAAAGGGGAGCATGGGAGAGCCCAAGTAATTGCAGGCCATTTGGCTTAAACTGTGGAGGACAAATTATTGGAATAGATTCAAAATGGTATAAAATTCATTGAGAAGTGAATGACTTTTAGAACTGAGAGTAAACATGCAGGTACAGCAGGCAGTGAAGAAAGCTAATGGTATGTTGGCCTTCATAACAAGAGGAGTTGAGTATAGGAGCAAAGCGTGCCTTCTGCAGTTGTACGGGGCCCTAGTGAGACCACACCTGAAGTATTGTGTGCAGTTTTGGTCTCCAAATTTGAGGAAGGACATTCTTGCTAGTGGATGCCAATTATCTGGATGCTTTCAAGAGAGTTAGATAGAGTTCTTAAAGAGAGCGGTGTCAATGGATATGGTGAGAAGGCAGGAACAGGGTACTGATTGTGGATGATCAGCCATGATCATATTGAATGGCGGTGCTGGCTCGAATGGCCTACTGCTGCACCTATTGTCTATTGTATAAAGTTGAGTTAAGGAGAGGTTGGCATGATGGAGTTCTTGCAGGAAGGCTCTGTCTGACTGATGGTTCAATTGTTTGAGTTGGTGACAATGAATTGATAAGGGCAGCATGTTTGATGGAGACTATGGTTTTCAGTGAGGTTTTTGGCAAGGTCCCATATGGCAGGCTGGTCAAAAGGTGAATGGTACATTGGAACCAAAATTAGATTTGTGGTAAAAAGCAACGTTTAATGTGTGGGAAGGAACTGCAGATGCTGGTTTACACCGAAGATGAACACAAAATGCTGGAGTAACTCAGCGGGTCATAGAAACATAGAAACATAGAAATTAGGTGCAGGAGTAGGCCATTCGGCCCTTCGAGCCTGCACCGCCATTCAATATGATCATGGCTGATCATCCAACTCAGTATCCCGTACCTGCCTTCTCTCCATACCCTCTGATCCCCTTGGCCACAAGGGCCACATCTAACTCCCTCTTAAATATAGCCAATGGACTGGCCTCAACTACCCTCTGTGGCAGAGAGTTACAGAGATTCACCACTCTCTGTGTGAAAAAAGTTCTCCTCATCTCGGTTTTAAAGGATTTCCCCCTTATCCTTAAGCTGTGACCCCTTGTCCTGGACTTCCCCAACATCGGGAACAATCTTCCTGCATCTAGCCTGTCCAACCCCTTAAGAATTTTGTAAGTTTCAATAAGATCCCCTCTCAATCTCCTAAATTCTAGAGAGTATAAACCAAGTCTATCCAGTCTTTCTTCGTAAGACAGTCCCGACATCCCAGGAATCAGTCTGGTGATCAATCAGACAGAATCTCTGGAGAAAAGAAACAGGTGACGTTTAGGGTCGAGGCCCTTCTTCAGACTGACAGTCGGGGGAAAGGGAAATGAGAGACATAGACAGTGATGTAGAGAGATATAGAACAAATGAATGAAAGATGTGCAAAAAAGTAACAATGATAAAAGAAAGAGGCCGTTGTTAGCTGTTTGTTGGGTGAGAAAGACTACAGACAATGAGACTCGTCAAGACGACTTTGAAGCTGCTACAACTTGGGTGGGGGAGGGATGGACAGAGAGGGAATGCAAGGTTTACTTGAAGTTATAGAAATCAATATTCATACCAGCTGAGTTTTAATCTGCCAAAGCAAAATATGAGATGTTGTTCCTCTAATTTGCATTTGGCCTCACTCTGACAATGGAGGAGGCTCAGGACAGAAAGGTTAAGTGTGGGAATGGGAAGGGGAATTAAAGTGTTTGGCAACTTTGAGCGGACTGAGGCGACTGCATACTTTGAATGTTGCTTGCTTCAGTGCAAGTTGAATGCAGTTCAGGCTGTGTTGAAACTGGCAACACAGTGCAACGTTTCTGCCTCTGCAGGTGTTGGCCTCTTGATGACATCCACAGATATCTGGTCTCGTGCCGAGAAGCTGGGTGTGCTGGAAAGCACTCAGGTGAGTCCCTGACCGTCCCATCCTTGTGCACTCTCGCTCTACCTCCTGGAACCCTCCACCTCCGCAGGTCACGGCTGCCCGTGAGCAGTCCGGGTGTCAGGGGTTATGGGGAGAAGGCAGGAGAATGCGGTTAGGAGGGAGAGATAGATCAGCCATGATCGAATGGCGGAGTAGATGGGCTGAATGACCTAATTCTGCTCCTATTACTTATGACCTTATTACCCTGGAGCTGCCCTGGCTGCAGGATCCCTCGAAGTCCATTCACCCCTTTCCCACATTCTGGTACATCCACCAGCGACCCAGTAACTAGCACAATCACAGGAGGTCCTCGGCACAATCATGTCCATCCCTGGGACTCCAGGATAGTCATGGTGTTGTAGTCATGCAACATGTTGTTAGTTGGCCTTGCCAAGCAAGTTGGCAAACTGGACTCATTTGGTCCACAGTCCTTTAAACCCTTTGTCAATATTTCTGTCCAAATGTCTTTTCAGAAACCAGTGAGTACCTGGTGGATCTTGGCATTCACTGAAACTCTTCCACAGCAGTAGAAGCTTAAAATGCATATTTGAAATTCCATGTGTGGGTTTTAGTGGGTTGCACGTTGTTCTTCGTCCTTCCCCGGCCAAATCTGACCTAATCGGCTATCCTGTCGATCAGAATAGAGATTCAAGATTCAAGAGAATTTATTGTCATGTGTCCCTGATAGAACAATGAAATTCTTGCTTTGCTTCAGCACAACAGAACATAGTAGGCATGAATACAGAACAGATCAGTGTGTCCATATACCATTATATAAATATATACACACATGAATAAATAAACTGATAAAGTGCAAATTACAGATAATGGGCTATTAATGTTCAGAGTTTTGTCCGAGCCGCGTTTAATGGCTGTGGGGAAGTAGCTATTCCTGAACCTGGTTGTTGCTGTCTTCAGTCTCCTGTACCTTATACCTGAAGGTAGCAGGGAGATGAGTGTGTGGCAGGATGGTGTGGGTCTTTGATGATACTGCCAGCCTTTTTGAGGCAGCGACTGCGATAAATCCCCTCGATGGAAGGAAGGTCAGAGCCGATGATGGATTGGGCAGTGTTTACTACTTTTTGTAGTCTTGTCCTCTCCAGGGCACTCAAATTGCCGAACCAAGCCACGATGCAACCGGTCAGCATGCTTTCTACTGTGCACCTGTAGAAGTTAGAGAGAGTCATCCTTGACAAACCGACTCTCCGTAATCTTCTCAGGAAGTAGAGGCGCTATTGTGCTTTCTTAATAATTGCATCAGTGTTCTCGGTCCAGGAAAGATCTTCAGAGATGTGCACGCCCAGGAATTTGAAGTTCTTGACCCTTTCAGCCATCGAACCATTGATATAAATGGGGCTGTGGGTCCCCATCCTACTCCACAATCAGTTCCTTGGTTTTGCTGGTGTTGAGGGCCAGGTTATTGTGCTGGCACCATTTGGACAGTTGCTCGATCTCTCTTCTATATTCTGACTGATCCCCATCAGTGATACGTCCCACAACAGCGGTGTCGTCAGTGAACTTGATGATGGAGTTCGCACTATGACCGGCTAAGCAGTCATGAGTATAGAGTACAGCAGGGGGCTGAGCACACAGCCTTGAGGTGCTCCCGTGCTGATTTCATTAGAGAGAGATAGAAAGAGGGGGGAGAAAGAGAGTGAGAGAGGGTGAAAGGGAGAGAGAGAGCCAGAGAGAGGGAGATGAGGAGATGGATACAGAGGGAGAGAGAGAGGGGTGGAGGGAGAGTGGTGAGCGTGAAAGAGATGCGGAGAGAGATAGAGACCGAGAGGAAGAGAAAGAGAGGACGAGAGATGGGGCAGCGAGGGGGAGAGAGAGACAGAGAGGTAGAGGGAGATAGATAGAGAGAGGGCGGGAGAGCGAGAGAGAGGGGGAGGGAGAAAGAGAGAGAAGAAGGGAGAGAAACACATGGGAGAGGGAGAGAGAGAGAGTGGTGAGCGAGAGAGAGATATAGGGAGAGGGGACTCTGGCCAGCAGCGGCCTCTGCAGCCTGTCCGCGTTTTTATTATTTTTTGTCTGTGTTTTTATGTAGTTTTTGTTATTTTATGTTGGGGTGTGTGTGTGGGGGGATGGGGGTGGGGTGGGAGGGGGGGGGGGGGGGACTTTTGAATCTCTCCCTGCACTGGAGACCCGACCTTTTCTCGTCGGGTCTCAGGTGTCGTTGAGGCCGCAACGAGGAGCGGCCTCCAACAGGAAGAAGCCGGGGACTCAGGTGTCGACTCACCATTGCCGTCGCGGAGCTGGCCGAGTCCGGAGCGGGTGGAGCGGTGGAGGAGCGCTGCTGCTGCTGCTGCTGCTGCTGCTGCTGCTGCCGATGCCGCTGCTGCTGCTGCTACCGGAGAGTCGGAGGCTCCAACGGCAGGTCTGTGGACGGTGGCGCCAGGAGCCCGCGGCTCCCTGGAGGGAGACCGCTTTTCAGGGCTCCTGCAACGGCGACTTCTCCCGCCCGAGTTGCGGGGTCGAAGAGCTCCTGGAGCGGGGCCTAACACCACTGCCCCGCGCGGCTGGAATGGCCGCGGACTCTGCGAGCGCACACCGGGGGCTCCAACATCAAGACCCGTGTGCGACCTCGCACCACCCGGCGTGGCTTTAATGGCCGCGGGACAATCGCCATCGCCAGCCGGGGGCTATGACTTTGACTCTGACATCGGGGGGGGGGGGGGGGGGGGGGGAGAGTGCACTGGAGAGATAATTTTATTTGGCCTTCCATCACAGTTATGTGATGGATGTTTATGTTAAATGTAATTATGTTGTGTCTGGGGTCTATTTGTGTGTAATGTATGGCTGCAGAAACGGCATTTCATTTGGACCTCCAGGGGTCCAAATGACAATTAAATTGACTCTTGACTCTTGACTTGACTCTTGACTCTTGGAGGAGAGAGAGAGACAGACGCAGGGGGGAGAGAGAGTTTCCCCCTCTCTCATTCTCCCTCTCTCCCTTTCCCTTTATAGGGAGAGGGATGGGGCGAGAGACCAAGAGGTAGCGAGTTAGAGGATGAGAGAGGGGGGGGGGGGGGGGGGAGAGAGAGAGAAAGAGGGAGGGAAGGAGAGAGAATGAGAGGGAGAGTGAGACAGAGAGAGATGGGGAGAGAGAGAAAAGGGTGGAGGGAGATTGAGGGGGAGAGGGGTGGAGAGAGGGTATAGTGAGAGAAAGAGAGGGGGAGAGAGAATGGGTAGAGTGAGAGGGGCAGAGAGAGAGATAGGGAGAGGGAAGAGGAAAAGAGGGGGAGAGTGAAAGATGGGGAGAGATGTAGAGGAGAGAGGGGGGTGAGCGAGCAAGAGAGAGGGGGATGGGGAGAGAGACCGAGAGAGGTAGAGAGTTAGAGGATGAGAGAGTGAGAAAGATAGGGGGAAGGGAAAGAGAGAGGAAGAGAGGGGAATAGAGAGAGAAGGAGAGGGGGGGGGGGAGAGGAGAGGGAACGAGGGTTAGAGAGAGAAAGAGAGAGGTGGAGAGAGAGAGAGAGGAAGAGAGAAATACAAAAAAAAATTGACAAAACAAGGAAAGGATACTTTGGCAAACTCAGTGCGGCAACCCCTGATTTTAAAGAACTAGATGATACATCAAAACTAAGAATAATCCTTGGCGAAGGAAATACGGCACATCTTGGTGCACAATACGTAACAGCATGCCATAACCTGAGAGACGGTGAATGACCAACATGCACATATGTACGCACACACTAATTGACATTAACTAACACTAAGAAATTAATATTGAATTGCTAAACTTGCTATTGTGTTGTACTGCTTACAGCTACAAGAACGTGTAGCAATCAATAAAGGTCTATAGGTCTATTGTGAGTTTATGTACAGGGACATATCTATCCATGCACTGTATGCTTGTATTTATACTTATGCATTTCAAATATGTATGTCATGTTTTATACTTTGGCAATATAACAATACTTTTATCATGCCAATAAAGTTTTTAAATTGAAAATTGAAATTTGAATTGAAATGGAGAGGGAGAGAGAGAGAGAGAATGGGCAAGAGAGGGGAGAGAGTGAGGGGGAGAGGGAAGATGAGATGAATGATGCTGGCACATGCAACTGGGTCCTGAACTTTCTGTCGCAACGGCAGCAGACAGTCAGGGTGGGCAGTAGGACATCAAAAACCATAGCCGTGAGCACTGGCTCACCCCAAGGCTGTGTCCTAAGCCCCCTGCTGTTTAGTCGACTGTACTGCCAGACTCAATAACAACTTCATCAACAAGTTCGCTGATGACACAACAGTGGTGGGTCTCATCAGTGACAATGATGAATCGGCGTACAGGATGGAGGTGGAGCTGCTCACAGGTTGGTGCAAATCCCACAACCTCATTCTTAACGTGGGAAAAACTAAGGAGATGGTGGTTGACTTCAGGAGGGCGGGAAACAACACCATACACCTCTGCACATCGACGGAGCTGATGTGGAAAGGGTCAGCAGCATGAAGTTCCTAGGACTACATCTGTCTGATGACCTGACGTCCACGGCCAACACCATAGCTCTGGTCAAGAGAGCCCAGCAGCGACTACATCCTCTCCGAAGACTACGTAAAGCAGGTCTCCCCACTACACACCATTCGAGGCATAGTATGGAAACAGGCCTTTCGGCCCACCTTACCCATGCCAAGCGAGATTTATTCTAGTCCCATTTGCTCACATTTGGCCTATATCTCTTCAAATCTTTCATATCCACATGTGCCCGTCCAAGTGTTTTTTAAATGATGTTATAGTACCTGTTTTAACTCTCTCTTCTGGCAGCTGCTTCTATATACACACCACCCTGTGTGTGGAAAGCGTTGCCCCTCTGGTTCCTCTTGAATATTGCCCCTCTCACCTTAAATCTATGTCCTCTGTTTCTTGATTTCACCTACTCTGGGGAAAAGGCTGTGCATTCATCCTATCTATTCCCCTCATCATTTTACACACCTTGTCTTGTATTCCATCTGGCATTTCTTTATCAAAGTATTGGTTCTCCTTTGTTCTAAATGCTCTCATTCTTCAGGTCAAAACTTTTTAACTCTCCCTTTAATTCCTCGTGCCAGCCATGGATAATTCACTGTGTTTTGTTGGGTTTTTGTGCATTAAAATAATTGTCTTTATTGTTCTTGATGTCAGATCAAAGGGAAGATAAAGGGGCCAAAGTGGAAGCTGAAAATAATGCCTTTTGAAGATGATCTAGGAAATGATGAACCTGGTGAAACAATTCCACATTGTGCAAGGTAAATAAAAACCCTTTTGCTCTGACATATCCATAAGGAAACAACAATTTATTGGGAACTGAACGTAATACTTGAAAGTCACCAGAAAGTGCATCATTTTGAAAGCCACTTTGAGATGCCTCTTCCTCCCAGGTAGTTTCTCCTGCGACCACAGATGGTGCTATACCCCTCACTCACGTTCATCCAGGGACATCAAGATGCCCTTCCAGTGGAGATTATATTATAATCCAGTTCCACATTATATTATAATCTTTTAAGAATAAGATTACAAAGGGTATGGAGATGCTAGAGTCAGGAAACATCATTGGGTGTCATTGCCTCGGGCAATCTCCCCTGCACAGATTCCAACCTTGTAGTTGCTCAACTCTGTACTGCTCCTTTCTATCCCCTTCCCGAACCCCCCCCCCCCCTCTCCCCTGCCCCCTCCCTATTGGCCTACATCTGAGATACCTCTCACACTCTTCCACACATCAATAACTTTCAATTCCTAGGCCCCCATTCCCTCATCTTCACCATGGACCTACAGTGCCTTTATAATTCTATTCCTCACTAGGAGGTGTTGGAGCCCTTTCTCGGGTTCCTCCTCCAGAGACCCATTCAGTTCCCCTCTGTTAACATTCTCCTCCACCTGGTGGATCTTGTCCTCACTCTCATCATCTTTCCTTTTGACTCCTTTCACTTTCTTCAAGTGAAAGGTGTAACCATGGGCAGCGCATTTTGCCCCAGCAATGCATTTCTTTTCATTGGTTATAATCAAACAGTCCTTATTCCAAACATACACTACTGCTCCACTCTTTCTCCACTGCATTGGGCTGCCTGCTTCCTGCACCCATACACAACTTGCTGATTTCATTCACTTTGCCAGTAACTTCCACCCTGCCTGTCCTCAAATTCACTTGGAACATCTCTGACATCGCTCTCCCCTTTCTAGATCTCTCTGTCTTCATTTATAGGGGACAGATTATCGACAGACATCAATTACAGTGCCCACCATAATGTTTGGGACAAAGACCCATAATTTATTTATTTGCCTCTGTATTCCACGATTTGAAAAGTTTCGAAGCAACGTTTCAAGGATTTTTGTCGAAGGAAGAGGGATAGAGTCAGTGTGATTTCAAAGTTTGACTTAACGTCGGACTGCAGAAACTTTCCTTTGTTAAAGGATTTCTCCATTTAGTGAGGAATTCCAACGTTTTTCTGGAGCGCCGTGGGAGTGGCAGTGGCTGGCGGATTTCCAAGAGTGCCTGGAGACCGGGAGTAGGAAAGTCGCAGTGTTTTTGTCATTTCAAACACTGGATCCTTGCTACCATATTGTTTTGCCTAGAGAAGGATACCTGGGCTTAATGAAGAGAATTTGCTTCCGGCAGTTTCCGGTGGCTCAGAAGGGCTATGAACAGCCTTCCAAGAGCTGTACTCGGCAGTGAAGTTGAGCGTGGGCATTTCCACGATCGTCTGGAGAGAACAGGTTCTGTTGCTTTTTCAGACTGTGAGTGACTCTGAGATCGCCCTTCAGCTGAGACTGCTGGTGTCCCTGGTGCTGGTTTAGTATCAACGTCAGGATGTCGGCCACTCTGGCTCGGAGTTACGCAGCTGCGGATTCGGCTGCGACTTCGGGGTCAATCGAGGATGAGCCTTATGTTGACTTGGGTGGAGAAAAACACGGGATCTTGGTCCAAACCGGGTACCAGTGGAACATGGATGCAACATCAAAAGGTCTGCAAGATCTTTTCACATTGGGAGTGATTGCCTCTGATTGCACGGAGAAAGTGTGAGATTATATTAAAGTCTCAGGAGGACGTGACCTTAGTTCTGGAGAAGGGGCTCACAGTGGGAGGATCTTTGTACCGGTGGAACCGTGGGTGACCAGAATGAGACCGGGTCACCTGCGTGACGTTCCAACATTCATCCGGGATGTGCCCCTTCTACCACAGCTGGCTAAGATTGGGGAGGTGTGGACTAGGCTGACTGGGCTTATGCCTTGTGACCCGTGTCTCAAAGTGATCTTGAGTTTTAACAGGCGGGTGTTCATGAAGGTGAGAGTGAGGACGGGCGCGGAGGGGAGCTTCATTGTTGAGTATGTTGGTGACCTCTACCGCGCGCGTTGGAGTTGGGGAGAGGCACAATGTCATGTGTGTACAGTGTTTGGACATTTCCGCAGGAAGTGTCCCAATCGCAGGGCTGATTTGAAAAAAACCAACGCAGTTCCAATTCCACCTCGGTAACACGCGGTGGCACTGCTGGCCCATCTGATGCTGCCAGCTCCACCTCATTGACACAGGGTGGCACTGCTGACCCATCTGATGCTGCCAGCTCCACCTCATTGACACAGGGTGGCACTGCTGACCCATCTGATGCTGCCAACTCCACCTCAGTAACTAGTGGCAGCACTGCTGACCCATCTGATGCTGCCAACTCCACCTCATTGACACAGGGTGGCACTGCTGACCCATCTGATGCTGCCAACTCTACCTCGTTAACTAGTGCCACTGCTGGCCTATCCGGGGCTGCCTCCTGCCTCCCACGTCCTGAACCTGTGGCGGTCGTTGATGTCGAGGCGCTGGGGAAGGTTGAGGGGGAGGAGGAGGAATGGCAGATGCAGGAGAAGAATAAGCCCTGACCTGAGCCCACCCATAGGGTGCATGTTGGCCCCGGAGAGGTCCAAGAGGTACCTGGTGGGATGCAGCAAGGAGCTGAGGAGGTTCAGAAGGGGACAGGGGAGATTCAGAAGGGAGCTGGGGAGGTTGAATTTGGTGGTGGCTGGTAGTGTGGAGGAGAAGGCCCCTTCCTCTATGGAGGTTACTGCAGAGCCACACGTCAGCGGGTCTAAAAGAAGGCGTGGGCCCGGTGAGGGGGAGCAAGGCCCTGGGCCCAAAGTCAGGGGGCAGCCGACCTCGAGACCTTCCACCCCTGTCGAGATCAGTGGCCCAGAACTAGTGTCCTCTGGGCCAGAGGTTGGTCCTTCAGTTCAGGGGCCTCCGGAGGGAGTTATCTCATCAGTTATTGGGATTGGCTCCCCTGGAAATGTGTCCCTTGGGACAGAGGATGAGCAGAGACAATTCAAAGGGGGAGTCTCAGGAATAGGGGCGGTTTCCCAGCCTGTGCTCCACATTAGAGCCACTAGGGTTGCTGAAGGGTCTGCTGCCCCACTGGCTGATGTAGTTGGGGCGACTTCATAAACACCAGCTCCTTCTGTGGGCCATAGTGAGGTTTCTCTCCTGGTGGTGGAGGGTGGAGACTCTCTGGGTGTGGCCAGTGGAGCGGGTACTCTGGGTGTTGCCAGTCGAGCGGGTACCCTGGTGTTGCCAGTGGAGCGGGTACCCTGGGTGTTGCCAGTGGAGCGGGTATTCTGGGTGTTGCCAGTGGAGCGGGTACTCTGGGTGTTGCCAGTGGAGCGGGTACTCTGGGTGTTGCCAGTGGAGCGGGTACTCTGGGTGTTGCCAGTGGAGTGGGTACCCTGGGTGTTGCCAGTGGAGTGGGTACCCAGGGTGTTGCCAGTGGAGCCGGTACTCTGCGTGTTGCCAGTGGAGCGGGTACTCTGGGTGTTTCCAGTGGAGCGGGTACCCTGGGTGTTGCCAGTGGAGTGGGTACTCTGGGTGTTGCCAGTGGAGCGTGTAGTCTGGGTGTTGCCAGTGGGGCGGGTACCCTGGTGTTTCCAGTGGAGCGGGTACCCTGGTGTTGCCAGTGGAGCGGGTACTCTGGGTGTTGCCAGTGGAGCGGGCACTCTGGGTGCTGCCAGTGGAGCGGGTACTCTGCGTGTTGCCAGTGGGGCGGGTACCCTGGGTGTTGCCAGTGGAGAGGGTACCCTGGGTGTTGCCAGTGGAGTGGGTACTCTGGGTGTTGCCAGTGGAACAGGTACCCTGTTGTTGCCAGTGGAGTGGGTACTCTGGGTGTGGCCAGTGGAACAGGTACCCTGTTGTTGCCAGTGGGGCGGGTACCCTGGGTGTTGCCAGTGGAGAGGGTACCCTGGGTGTTGCCAGTGGAGCGGGTACTCTGAGTGTTGCCAGTGGAGCGGGTACTCTGGGTGTGGTCAGTGGAGCGGGCACCCTGGTGTTGCCAGTGGAGCGGGTACCCTGGTGTTGCCAGTGGAGCGGATACTCTGGGTGTTGCCAGTGGAGTGGATACTCTGGGTGTTGCCAGTGGAGCGGGTGACCATATAACCATATAACAATTACAGCACGGAAACAGGCCATCTCGACCCTTCTAGTCCGTGCCGAACACATAATCTCCCTTAGTCCCATATACCTGCGCTCAGACCATAACCCTCCATTCCCTTCCCATCCATATAACTATCCAATTTATTTTTAAATGATAAAAATGAACCTGCCTCCACCACCTTCACTGGAAGCTCATTCCACACAGCTACCACTCTCTGAGTAAAGAAGTTCCCCCTCATGTTACCCCTAAACGTCAGTCCCTTAATTATCATGCCATGCCCCCTTGTTTGAATCTTCCCTACTCTCAGTGGGAAAAGCTTTTCCACGTCAACTCTGTGCCACTGGCAGCACCCAGGGTACTCTGGGTGCTGCCAGTGGGGCGGGTACTCTGGTGTTGCCAGTGGAGCGGGTACTCTGGGTGCTGCCAGTGGGGCGGGTACTCTGGGTGTTGCCAGTGGGGTGGGTACTCTGGGTGTTGCCAGTGGGGTGGGTACTATGGGTGTTGCCAATGGGGCGGGTAGTCTGGGTGTTGCCAGTGGGGAGGGTACCCTGGTGTTGCCAGTGGGGCGGGTACCCTGGGTGTTGCCAGTGGGGCGGGTACCCTGGGTGTTGCCAGTGGGGCGGGTACTCTGGGTGCGGAGGAGGACGGGGCTGTTTCAGGTCGTGACCCTCATTCGGATTCCGGGGATGCCTGTGCACCATGGGCCCTGGGGGTGCCTCTTGTTGTTTCTTCCCCAGGCTCAGATGTAGGGGGTGGTGGGAAAATGCAGGAGCCTCATCATTGTCAGGGGTATCGGGCCCTCCCTCGACATTGATCCCGGGGGTAGGATCCCGCTGGAGGAGGGGGAGCGTGTTGTACCAGCTTGCACAGTGGGGTGAGGGAGCTGGCAGCTTGCTGCAGTCCATATAACCATATAACCATATAACAATGTCATGCCCCCTTGTTTGGCACGGAAACATGCCATCTCGGCCCTACAAGCCCGTGCCGAACAAATTTTTTTTCCCCTTAGTCCCACCTGCCTGCACTCATACCATAACCCTCCATTCCCTTCTCATCCATATGCTTATCCAATTTATTTTTAAATGATACCAATGAACCTGCCTCCACCACTTCCCCTGGAAGCTCATTCCACACCGCTACCACTCTCTGAGTAAAGAAGTCCCCCCTCATATTACCCTTAAACTTCTGTCCCTTCATTCTGAAGTCATGTCCTCTTGTTTGAATCTTCCCTATTCTCAAAGGGAAAAACTTGTCCACATCAACTCTGTCTATCCCTTTCATCATTTTAAAGACCTCTATCAAGTCCCCCCTTAACCTTCTGCGCTCCAGAGAATAAAGACCTAACTTATTCAACCTATCTCTGTAACTTAGTTGTTGAAACCCAGGCAACATTCTAGTAAATCTCCTCTGTACTCTCTCTATTTTGTTGACATCCTTCCTATAATTGGGCGACCAAAATTGTACACCATACTCCAGATTTGGTCTCACCAATGCCTTGTACAATTTTAACATTACATCCCAGCTTCTATACTCAATGCTCTGATTTATAAAGGCTAGCATACCAAAAGCTTTCTTTACCACCCTATCTATATGAGATTCCACCTTCAAGGAACTATGCACGGTTATACCCAGATCCCTCTGTTCAACTGTATTCTTCAATTCCCTACCATTTACCATGTACGTCCTATTTTGATTTGCCCTGCCAAGGTGTAGCACCTCACATTTATCAGCATTAAACTCCATCTGCCATCTTTCAGCCCATTTTTCCAAATGGCCTAAATCACTCTGTAGACTTTGGAAATCCTCTTCATTATCCACAACACCCCCAATCTTAGTATCATCTGCATACTTACTAATCCAATTTACCACACCTTCATCCAGATCATTGATGTACATGACAAACAACAAAGGACCCAACACAGATCCCTGAGGCACCCCACTAGTCACCTGCCTCCAACCCGATAAACAGCCATCCACCATTACCCTCTGGCTTCTCCCATTCAGCCACTGTTGAATCCATCTTGCTATTCCTGCTTTTATACCCAACAGTTGAACCTTCTTAACCAACCTTCCATGAGGAACCTTGTCAAAGGCCTTACTAAAGTCCATATTTTCGGTGGGGGCGCGGCACTGGCAGCAGCCCTGTCAGCAGCGTTAGTCTTTTCAACTTTTTTAAATTTTTTTAGTATGTCTTAAAGTCTGTTTTTAGTGTTTCTTAGTGTGTTTTGTGTGGGGGGTGGTGTGGGGGGTAAGGGGGAAACCGTTTCGGCCGCCTCCTCCATGGAGAGGCGACTTTTTCCAGGTCGCCTCCCCCGTGGCCTAACAGCGAGGATCGGCGCAGCCTTTCCCGGAGACGCGCCCGGGGCTCGGGGCTCCGGCGGCGGGTGCAGCGTGGACTGTCAGCACGGAGCTGGGGCTCGCCTGGAGGGGAGCGCTCCGTTTCGTTGGCCCGCAGCAGACGGCAGCCTGAAGCCGCGGTCTGCACAGCTCCAGCTGGCGCGACGTCTACAGCCCGGGATCCCTCGTGGGGGACCCGGGGGGAAGAAGAAGCTTCCACCGCCGGCCCGCGGCCATCTTCTACCGCGGGTCCGGTATGGACTTAACATCACCCCTGGAGGGGAGCTTCGACCGCCGGCCCTGCAGACTGCGGTGCTTATGGCTGCGACGTGGAGGGAACTTTAAATCTTCGGCCGCCGGCCTATACCAACTAAAAGCTGCGGTCTCCGGTGGGGATGAGCCGACTCTGGACTTACCTGGACTTGCACCTTGTCCTTACCATCTGGACGCCCGCAGCGACTGATGAGGAGGGTTGAGATCCCGACCACGGGGGAAAATGGAGGAGGACTGGCCAATTGTGTGCCTTCCACCACAGTGATGAATGCTGTGGTGGATGTTTATGTTAGAATTTTATTGTGTTTTTGTGTGTGCTCTTATCACTGTATCGCTGCTGACATATCATTTCACTTGCACTTTTTGTGCAATGTGACAAATAAACCGTTGTATTGTATTGTATTGTATTGTATTGTATTGTATTGTATTGTATAGACAACATCCACTGCCTTACCCTCGTCAATTTCCCTAGTAACCTCTTCAAAAAATTCAAGAAGATTAGTCAAACATGACCTTCCAGGCACAAATCCATGTTGACTGTTCCTAATCAGACCCTGTTTATCTAGATGCTTATATATATTATCTCTAAGAATTGTTTCCATTAATTTGCCCACCACTGAAGTCAAACTAACAGGTCTATAATTGCTAGATTTACTCTTAGAACCCTTTTTAAACAATGGAACAACATGCGCAGTACGCCAATTCTCGGGGACTATTCCCGTTTCTAATGACATTTGAAATATTTCTGTCATAGCCCCGGCTATTTCTACACTAACTTCCCTCAATGTCCTAGGGAATATCCTGTCAGGACCTGGAGACTTATCCACTTTTATATTTTTCAAAAATGTCAGTACTTCTTTTACTTTGAACCTCATAGTACCCATAGCTACTCTACTAGTTTCCCTTACCTCACATAATTCAATATCCTCCTCCTTGGTGAATACCGAAGAAAAAAATTGTTCAATATCTCCCCCAGCTCTTTTGGCTCTGCAGATAACTGTCCACTCTGTCTCTCCAATGGACCAATTTTATCCCTCGGTATCCTTTTGCTATTAATATAGCTGTAGAAACCCTTTGGATTTACTTTCACCTTACTTGCCAAAGCAACCTCATATCTTCTTTTAGCTTTTCTAATTTCTTTCTTAAGATTCTTTTTACATTCCTTATACTCCTCAAGTACCTCCTTACTTCATGCTGCCTATAATTATTGTAGATCTCCCTCTTTTTCCGAACAAGATGTCCAATTTCCCTTGAAAACCAGGGCTCTTTCCAATTTTTACTGTTTCCTTTCAACCGAACAGGAACATAAAGATTCTGTACTCTTAAAATTTCCCCTTTAAATGTCCTCCATTTCTCTTCTACATCTTTCCCATAAAACAAAATGTCCCAGTTCACTCCTTTTAAATCATCTCGCATCTCATCAAAGTTAGCCTTTCTCCAATCAAAAATCTCAACCCTAGGTCCAGTTCTGACCCTCTCCATAATTATATTGAAACTAATGGTATTGTGATCACTGGACCCGAAGTGCTCCCCAACGCATACCTCCGCCACCTGTTCCGTCTCATTTCCTAACAGGAGGTCCAGCACTGCCCCTCCTCTAGTAGGTACCTCTATGTATTGCTGCAAAAAACTATCCTGCACACATTTTACAAACTCCAACCCATCCAGCCCATTTACAGAATGTGTTTCCAGTCTATGTGTGGAAAGTTGAAATCTCCCACAATCACTACCTTGTGCTTACTACTAATATCTGCTATCTCCTTACATATTTGCTCTTCCAATTCTCGTTCCCCGTTTGGCGGTCTATAATACACCCCTATAAGTGTTGCTACACCTTTGCCACTTCTCAATTCCACCCAAATAGCCTCCCTAGATGAGCCCTCCAATCTGTCCTGCCAAAGCACTGCTGTAATATCTTCCATGACTAGCAATGCAACACCTCCACCTTGTGCCCCTCTATCCTAATTCTATCACACCTGAAGCAACGAAATCCTGGAATATTTAGTTTCCAATCACAGCCCTCCTGCAACCACGTTTCACTGATCGCCACAACATCATACTTCCAGGTGTCTATCCAGACTCTAAGCTCATCCTCTTTTCTTACAATGCTCCCTAGCTTTAAAATATGCACATTTAAGAAACCCCCCGTCTCTTATTCTCTGTTTATTTCCTTTTTTTTCTTTCTCCTCTTGTGTCCGAGTGCTTCCCTTTTCTGCTTCCTGCCTCCCATTCTGTCTACTAGCTTTCGCTATTTGAGTCCCTCGCCCCAACCATTCTAGTTTAAAGTCTCCCCAGCAGCCTTTGCAAATTTCCTCGCTAGGATATTGGTCCCCCTCGGGTTCAAGTGCAATCCATCCTTTCTGTACAGGTCCCATCTTCCCCAAAAGAAGTCCCAATGATCCAGGAACTTGAATCCCTGCCCTCTGCACCAGTCTTTCAGCCACGCATTTATCCTCCACCTCGCTCCATTCCTACTCTCACTGTCGCGTGGCACAGGCAGTAATCCTGAGATTGTTACCTTTTTGGTCCTTTTTCTTAACTCTCCTCCCAACTCCCTAAATCCTCCCTTCAAGACCTCTTCCTTTTTTTACCTATGTCATTGGTCCCTATATGTACCACAACCTCAGGCTCCTCTCCCTCTGATTTAAGGATATCTTGGATGCGTTGAGACACGTCCGAGACCTTGGCACCAGGGAGGCAGACCACCATCCTGGTCTCCCGACTGCGTCCACAGAATCGCCTATCCGACCCCCTAACAATAGAGTCCCCAATTACTATTGCCCTTTTTTTCCCTCCCTTTTGGAGCAACCGGGCCGGTCTCTGTGGTGGAGGCCCGTCCGCTGTCACTACCCCCGGGTAGGCTGTCACCCCCATCCATACTCAAACAGGAGTACTTATTTGCGAGGTGTACTGACATTGGAGTACTCACTCGTTCCTGCCTCTGCACCTTGCCCTTCCTTAACGTGACCCACATGTCTCTTTGGTTTTGGAGTGACCACATCCCTATAACTCCCCTCTATGACCAGTCCTCCAAACTCAGACAATGACCCTGAGCCTATTGAGGAGGATGTTGTTGCTTCAGGTGTTAGTGGGTTCGCAGATTGCCCGGATTCCAGTGCTGTGTCTCGAAGGATGTTATCTGGGAGATTCGGCAGTTTCTGAAAAGAAGCATGTGTCCTAGGACCAGATTAAAGTCAGCTGGAAGGGAGTGGCCTGACCTGCCGAGGCTTATCAGGTCACTCGATACTACCCTTGGCAGTAAAGAGAGTGGTCTTTGCGAGTCTGAGAAGAGTCAGTTTGGGAACTTTTTGAAGTTCCTAAGAGGAGGGGGTGTAACTGTCGAGCAACTGTCCATATGGTGCCAGCGCAATAACCTGGCCCTCAACACCAGCAAAACCAAGGAACTGATTGTGGACTTTGGAAGGAGTAGGAGGGGATCCCACAGCCCCATTTTTATCATGGTTGAAAGGGTCAAGAATTTCAAATTCCTGGGCATGCCCATCTCTGAAGATCTTTCATGTCCGAGAACACTAACACAATTATCAAAAAAGCACATCAGCGCCTCTACTTCTGAGAAGATTACGGAGAGTTGAATTGTCAAGGAAGACTCTAACTTCTACAGGTGCACAGTAGAGAGCATGCTGACCGGTTGCATCGTGGCTTGGTTCGGCAACTTGAGCGCCCTGGAGAGGGAAAAGACTACAAAAAGTAGTAAACACTGCCCAGTCCATCATCGGCTCTGACCTTCCTTCCATCGAGGGGATTTATCGCAGTCGCTGCCTCAAAACGGCTGGCAGTATCATCAAAGACCCACACCATCCTGGCCACACACTCATCTCCCTGCTACCTTCAGGTAGAAGGTACAGGAGCCTGAAGACTGCAACAACCAGGTTCAGAATAGCTACTTCCCACAGCCATCAGGCTATTAAACCTGGCTCGGACAAAACTCTGATTATTAATAACCACTTTCTGTTATTTGCACTTTACCAGTTTATTTATTCATGTGTGCATATATTTATAACATGGTATATGGACACACTGATCTGTTTTGTAGTAAATGCCTACTATTTTTCTGTGTGCTTAAGCAAAGCAAGAATTTCATTGTCCTATACAGGGACACATGACAATAAACTCACTTGAACTTGAACTTGAACTCGAACTCCCGTGAGGAATGCGTGGAAGGAACCCCAGTGTGTTTTCAACATGAAGATCACAGTTGCTAGTCTAAATATAAATGGTGGAAAGGGGGACTTTTGTAGATTTCACCATCTGTCAGTCCTCAGAGAGGGGAAATATGTAGTGAGTATTTCATCAAGAGACGCATACTGTTGTGAGTGATGAACCCACCTGGGGACTGGAGTGGGAAGGGGAATCTACATGAAGCACCTCAGCATTAATTCAAGCGGGGTGGATTTCCTGTTCGTCCCGACTTTCCAGCCAGAGATCCTGAAGGTGCAGGAAGTTGTGCCAGGCCGTTTGATCCATCTGGCAGTGAGCCTGGATGGGATGCCATTACATTTCATTAAAGTGTACGCCCCCAGCACCGGCAAGATGCAGTCGTGTCTACTTCAGGAGGTGACTGCTCTGCTGAGCAATATTGATTGAGAAGATTGTGTCTTCCTTTGGTGGGGCCTGGGTTGGAGAGTGTTGCACACAGCCGTGTCGTGTAATAAACTGTTGAGACGGTTCACGGGCTCGGCGGCCACCTGTATTTTCTGTGGTAGATGTATATGGAGTGTGTAAGGTTGCTGCCCCTGTACCCTCCCCTCCTTGGAAAGGAAAGAAAGAAAGGGAGAGAGAGAGAGAGAGAGAGAGAGAGAGAGAGAGAGAGAGAGAGAGAGAGAGAGAGAGAGAGAGAGAGAGAAGAGAGAGAGAGAGAGAGAGAGAGAGAGAGAGAGAGAGAGAGAGAGAGAGAGAGAGAGAGAGAGAGAGAGAGAGAGAGAGAGAGAGAGAGAGAGAGAGAGAGAGAGAGAGAGAGAGAGAGAGAGAGAGAGAGAGAGAGAGAGAGGGGGAGAGAGAGGCTGTGTCTTTCTCAGCAGTGGCTGAGAAGTTTTAAGCAGCCTTTGAAGGATTCTGGTGATGGGAAAGGAACAGAGGCAGAGGGGCTTCATAGTCTAACTTATTGTTGGACTGTTGAAACTTTCTGCTGCGTCAAAGAGTCCTTCATTTACTTTGAAAATTCCTGGAGAAGTCTCTACATTGTCGAGGGAGCAGGGAGCGGCTGCCATTGTCGGACTGCCAAGAGTGCCTGGACATTGAGGGTTTAAAGTGTTTCAGTGCCTTTGTCGTGCTTTTGGCACTCTCTGCCCTAAAGTCATTTTGCACAGTGCGGCTGCCTGGCTTAATGTGAAGAAGGTGCTTTTGCGTTCGGCAAGACAGGGCAAGGTGTTCTCGGCGGTGGATGAACTTGGAGACTTTCCTACTTTCAGCTGGAGGACTTTGCTTTTTGAGGATTGCTTTGGACTGTGACTGTCCCTGGGAATTGATTTGCAGAGCTGCTGGAGTGCCAGGAGCTGGTTTGTGCCTCTGCCCGGATGGCGGGGGCGCGGCAGAAGGCGAGGAGCTACGCAGTAGTGACATCAGCAGCGGTAGCGAGGACATCTGAACATGAGCCTCATGTTGACTTGGACTGGGACAGTTTTGGTATCTCGGTTCAAACTGGGCCCCAGATGTCCAGGGGAACAATTACAATCAGTATTTTCACGCTAGTCACACTAAATTTAAACGGGAGTAGAGCGTGTTTTCGCAGATTCCAGCTTTTATCGGTCCTTAGGAGGGGAAATTTGCAGTGTGTTTTCTGCAGGAGACGCATACTGTTGTCAATGATGAACCCACCTGGAGGTTGGAGTGGGAAGGTGAGGTCTATATGTCATCTTAGCTGAAATTCGAGTGGGGTGGCCATTCTGTGGTTCAGAATTTCCTGCCCAATATTATAAAAGTGCAAGAAGTTGTGCCAGGATGTTTGCTCCATCTGGCCGTGAGCCTGGATGGCATGCCTTTGCATTTCATTAACGTGTATGCCCCCAGCTCCGGCATGATGCAGGCCGGCTTAATTCAGGAGGTGATGCTCTGTTGAGCACTATTGATCGGGGAGAGTGTGTCTTCCTTGGGGGGGACTTTAACTGCACACTTGAGGTGCGAGATCATTCTGGTACTCAGTGTGCTCCTGCTGTAGCAAAGAAGCTGAGAGGGTTGATTGATTCTTTTGAGTTGGTTGATGCGTGGCGGGACCTCAACCCAGACTCCACTGCTTTTTCGCGGAGGTCTGAGGGCGGTGGTTCCCGCATTGATCGAATATATATCTCCCGAGCGTTTGTTTCCCGTGTCTCAGCGGTCTCAATGCAGCTGGTGCCATGCTCGGACCACTGTCTGGTGCGTGTGGATTTTAATCCAGCGCGCGTTCGGGCCGGGTCTGCGTACTGGCACTTTAATAACCGGCTGCTGGAGGATCGGTGTTTCCGGGAGTCATTCAGTCGGTTTTGGGTGCGGTGGAGAGAGAGGCAGAGATGCTTCTCCTCCCTTAGGCAGTGGTGGGATGTGGGGAAAGCTCACATCCGTATTTTTTGTAAGGAATATACGTGGGGTCGACCGGGCGGCGGGACTCAGCGGTTGAGAAGCTTGAGAGGAAGATGATGGACGCAGAGTCTCGCCTGGGTCAGGTTGGAGGTGACTCCTGCGAATGGGGTGTGTTTCATGAGAAGAAGGAAGCCTTGAGGAACCTGCAACTTGAGCGGTCCCGAGGTGCTTACGTGAGGGCGCGGGTCCAGATGCTGCACGATCTTCGAGCTTCGCCTTTCTTTTTCTCTCTGGAGAAAGGGCGGGGAGCCTGCAAGCAGCTCGTGGAGCTGCTCGCAGATGATGGCTCCTCTGTCACGGATCCAGAGAGGATTAGTGCCTTGCTCAGGTCCTTTTATGGTTCCCTGTTCTCCGCAGGTGGAGTCAGCGAGGAAGCTCAGCAGGACCTGTGGGAGAGTCTACCGGTTATTGATAGGGAGGTGGCCGATCTTCTTGATGGCCCTTTATCTTTGGAGGAGTTGACTCGTGCACTGCATCAGCTCAGGAGGGATATCCGGTGGGCGGCGCAACTCTGGTCAGCAGCGACCTCTGCAGTCTGTCCGCGTTTTATTATTTTTCTGTCTGTGTTTTAATGTAGTTTTTGTTATTTTTTGTTGGGGTGTGTGTGTGGGGGGTGGGGGGGGGGGGGGGGGGGAAACTTTTAATCTCTCCCTGCACTGGAGACCCGACCTTTTCTCGTTGGGTTTCCGTTGTCATTGGGGCCGCAACGAGGAGCGGCCTCCAACAGGAAGAAGCCGGGGACTCTGGTGCTACAACTCACCGTCGCCGTCGCGGGGCTGGCCGAGTCTGGAGCGGGTGGAGCGGTGGAGGAGCGCTGCTGCTGCTGCTGCTGCTGCTGCTGCTGCTGCTGCTGCTGCTGCTGCTGCGGCCCGACCGGAGAGTCGGAGGCTCCAACGGCAGGTCTGTGGACGGCGGCACCGGGAGCCCGCGGCTCCCTGGAGGGAGACCGCTTTTCAGGGCTCTCGCAACGGCGACTTCCCAGCCCGAGTTGCGGGGTTGAAGAGCTCCTGGAGCGGGGCCTACATCACTGCCCCACGCGGCTTGAAATGGCCGCGGGACTCTGCGAGCACACGCCGGGGGCTCTAACACCAAGACCCGGTGTGCGACCTCGCACCACCCGGCGTGGCTTTAATGGCCGCGGGACAATCGTGACAATTTGACTTTGACTGTGACATGGGGGGGGAGAGTGCAGTGGAGAGATAAGTTTATTTGGCCTTCCATCACAGCGATGTGATGGATGTTTATGTAAATTATGTTGTGTCTTGGGTCTATGTGTTTGTAATGTATGGCTGCAGAAACGGCATTTCGTTTGGACCTCAATGGGTCCAAATGACAATTAAATGTATCTTGTATCTTGTATCTTGTAAGTCCCCCGGGCTGGATGGGCTAACGGTAGAGTTTGTAAGAGCCTTCTGGGGTGTCCTGGGGGGTGATTACATGTTGGTTCTGGGGGAGAGCCTGGCCACTGGGGAGATGCCCCTCTCGTGGCGTAGAGCAGTTGTTGTCTTGCTGCCCAAGAAGGGGAACTCTGCCTGTTGAAAAACTGGCGCCCGGTCTCTCTCCTATGCACAGAGTATAAAGTATTTGCACGGGCGATGGCAAATCGCCTGGGCTCCGTGCTGTCTCAGCTGATTCACCATGACACACAGTCCCTGGTCGGTCCATTCAGGATAACATCCACCTGGTTAGGGACCTGATTCATCTAGCACAGGGAACTGGTCAGTCAGCTGCGTTTCTGTCTCTTGATCAGAAGAAGGCTTTTTATAGGGTAGAGCATGAATACCTGTTCGGAACGTTGCAAGCGTTTGGATTTGGACCGCATTTTGTGGCTCGTGTCTGCCTCTTGCATGCTGCAGCGGAGTGTCTTGTGAAGGTTAATGGTGCGTTGTTGGTTCCCTTTCATTTTGGGAGGGGGGTCCGTCAGGGGTGCCCGATGTCAGGTCAGTTGTACTCGGTCTGTGTGGAGCCATTCCTGTGTCTTCTTCGGAGGAGGTTGACAGGCCTGGCCCTATCGGGCCCAGGGGTAGAGTTGGTTCTTTCGGCCTATGACGATGATGTACTCCTTATGTTCACCGATCCTGGTGACCTGCGGAGGATGCGTGATTGCCAGAAGATTTTCTCGGCTGCATCTTCTGCCAGGATTAATTGGAGCAAGTGCTCTGGACTTTTAGTGGGTCAGTGGCAGGTGGACTCCCTGCCAGAGGAGATGGCAATGTTTGCGTGGAGCACCACGCACCTCCTCTATCTGGGGGTGTACCTGAGTCCCACTGAGGATGCTTGGCCGGCAAATTGGCAGGAGTTAGAGACGAAAGTGGTTGCAAGGCTGGGGCGCTGGCCAGGCCTGCTTGGAGTTCTTTCTTTTCATTGGAGGGTGTTGGTCATAAATCAGCTGGTGGCCTCCATGTTATGGTACCGGCTGGTTACTCTTGTCCCGCCTCCCACTTTTGTAAATGTTTTACAGAAGAAGCTGGTGGACTTCTTTTGGGGAAATAGGAAGCACTGGGTTTCCGCAGCTGTCCTGAGTCTCTCGTTAGAGGAGGGCGGCCAGTCCTTGGTATGCGTGCGTACCCAGGTGGCGGCTCTCCGCCTCAGGACTCTGAGGTATATGTATATAGAGAACCCCCAAGATGGCACGTTTTGGCCACGTATTTTTTCCAACGGGGTCATTGTCTAAGGGGGGTCTCGCGGCTCCCGGTGGCGGGCATCAGTCGACCCGCCCTAAGGGGCTTGCCTGTTTTCTACCGGGATGTGTTAAGAGTGAGGAATCTGGTTGTTTTCAGCCAGCGTGTTGCTCCACGAGGGAGGGGGATGTTGCGGCTGCGGGAGTGGCCGGTCCTCACCAAATCATGGCGGGTGTCGAGGAGAGGCGTGCGCCTAGAGTGGTTTTAAATGAGCTCTTACCCGCTCCGTCAGATCTGCTCATTGGGCCTTGGTTCCGGGTTATATCTAGGGCACCGGTTCCACACAACCTGAG
>JAWMAR010001846.1:129005-193740 GCA_036785375.1 Leucoraja ocellata
GTTCAGATTCTGTTTTGCTTTGTTTTTATTAATTTATTTTATTTTTATCTTATTTATTATATTAATTTTTTCACCTTTAATTTAGGGGGTTTTGTTTTTTCCTTTTTTCTTTTTCTTTTTGTTTTTGTCTTTTTTGTGTTTTTTGTTTTACATTTACAAGTTTCCTTTTAAAGATTTCACTATAGTTACATAGAGATCAGGAGGTCTATATTCAATGTGTATTTTGACACTAGTCTCATATTAGGTTATACCTGTTATTAATGTAATCCTGATCCCTATGTATCAATATCATTGTTATGTTTATCATTATTCTTTTTGCTTTGTTTTTTGTTTTATTTTTGAGGGTTTTTGGAAAAAAAGCAACAACAAGATTTAAAAAGTACTCCGGGAAAGGTCTCACCAATGTCCTGCACAGCTGTATCATTACATCCCAACTCTTGTACTCAGTGCCCGTTGGATGAAGGCCAGTGTACTGTACGTCCTCCTCACCACCTGTGTCACCACTTTCAGGGAGCTCTGCACCCGTGCTCCGAGGTCTCCCTGTGCTACAATGCTCCCCAGGGCTCTGCCATTCACTGTGAATAGACACAAAAGCTGCAGCACTCAGCGGGACTGGCAGCGTCTCTGGAGAGAAGGAATGGGTGATGTTTCGGGTGAGACCTGCCATTCACTGTGCATGTCCTGGCCTGGTTTAACTTGGCAAAATGCAAGAGTAAAATACCATTGTCATTGCTTTGCCCATTTTCAAAGTTGCCCTAGGTCAAGGGTTCCCAACCAGGGGGTACATTTGTTGATTCTGGATTTGTACATATCTTTTCTCATTGACTGACTGTGTTTGGTTCTGGTATACAGGTATCTGTTCATCTGGTACGCAAAAAAGCTGGAGAAACTCAGCGGGTGCAGCAGCATCTATGGAGCGAAGGAAATAGGCAACGTTTCGGGCCGAAACCCGGGTTCATCTGTTCATCATTAGTTGTTCATAAATAAGTGAAATAACATTGTTATGTGCTATTAAAGTTGCCTGGGGTAAACGGGACGGAAAAGGTTGGGAACCCCTGTCCTAGATCCAGTTGTAACCATGGACACATTCTCCACTGTCCACTACACAACAATTCACTAAACATCCTATGTAACACCTCATGCAAATTGTTAATGTTTATGGCACACAGAACTTGCAATCCCTCTCTCACCATCCCTCCCCCACCCTAGTCCTCTTGTTAATGTCATCGTTAGTATTCCTTCATTATCATATTATCCAGGCCAACAATGGCCATTACCCCAGTGTCCCCCTCCCTGACTCTGTCTGAAGAAGGGTCTCGACCCCGAAACATCACCTATTCCTTGTCTCCAGAGATGCTGCCTGACTGGATGAGTTACTCCGGCATTTTGTGTCTATCTTCTCTGCAGTGCACCACTGGTCCCAGACCTCCAGTCTGACTAACACCTCTCCATTACCACCCTCTGGCTCCTTCACCAAGCCAATTTTGTATCCAAAAAAATCACAAAGTGCTGCAGTAACTCAGTGGGTCAGGCAGCATCTCTGGACACCATAGATAGGTGAAGGTGCTGGCTCGAAGGGCCGAATGGCCTCCTCCTGTACCTATTTTCTAAGTGATGTTTTGGTTCAAGACCCTCCCTCAGACTGATCTTCCGAGTCAGGACCTTTAATCCTTGCATATCCATTTTTAATGCTGTTTTATTATCTTCAGTTTGTACCCAATTGGCCAGTTCATGCAAGCCCATATTCATAAGTTACAGGGGCAGAATGAGACCATTCGACCCATCAAGTCTACTCCACCATTCAATCATATCTGATCTATCTCTACCCCATGCTACTGCCTTCTCCCTGACACCTGTACTAATCAAGAACCTATCAATCTCTGCATTAAAACTATCCACTGACTTGGCCTCCGCAGCTGTCTGTGGCAATGAATTCCATTGAGTACTTTAGGTATGGTCCTAATACGGCCCCATACAAAATAAAATTGCTACTCTTGCACACAAAATGGCGGCGGCGCGGGCACACCGCGACGCCCCGTGTCTCCCTAGAATGGGAAAAATAGCAACGATCCCCTTACCTGCTTCAAGGCTGCTCACTCGGAGCAGTCTTGTACTCATCTCGTACAGCCGACAGGAACTTCTGGACTTCGGTTCCTGCGGCTGCAACAACTTTTTGGACGATCTCCCTCTTCCGACTGAGCTCATCAGAGCAACAGGGCACCCGACTGGAGACCGCCAGGTGAGTCGCGGGGTTGGAGACCGCCATCCGACCCGCGGAGCCCAACCGACCCTCGGTCCTCACCGGATCCCGGTCCTCGCCCGACTCCCGGCCCTCGCTCGACTCCCGGCCCTCGCCCGACTCCCGGTTCTCGCCCGATCCCCGGCCTTGACCCGACTCCCGGCCCTCGCTCGACTCCCGGTTCTCGCTCGACTCCCGGTTCTCGCCCGATCCCCGGCCTTGACCCGACCCCCGGCCCACGCCCGACTCCCGGTTCTCGCCCGATCCCCGGCCTTGACCCGACCCCCGGCCCACGCCCGACGCCCGGCCCTCACCGGATCCCCGGTCCTCGCCCGACTCCCGACCCACGCCCGACTCCCGGTTCTCGCCCGATCCCCGGCCTTGACCCGACCCCCGGCCCACGCCCGACGCCCGGCCCTCACCGGATCCCCGGTCCTCGCCCGACTCCCGACCCACGCCCGACTCCCGGTTCTCGCCCGATCCCCGGCCTTGACCCGACCCCCGGCCCACGCCCGACACCCGGCCCTCACCGGATCCCCGGTCCTCGCCCGACCCCCGACCCCCGGTCCTCGCCCGACCCCCGGCCCACGCCCGACGCCCGGCCCTCACCGGATCCCCGGCCCTGACCCGACCCCCGGTCCTGGCCCGACTCCCGGTACTCACCCGATCCCCGGAGCCCAACCGTCCCGCGGAGCTGGAGAACGCCAGGTGAGTCCCGGAGCTGGAGAACGCCGCGGAGCTGGAGACCACCACCCGACCCGTGGAGCTGGAGACCACCACCCGACCCGTGGAGCTGGAGACCACCACCCGACCCGTGGAGCTGGAGACCACCACCCGACCCGTGGAGCTGGAGACCACCACCCGACCCGTGGAGCTGGAGACCACCACCCGACCCGTGGAGCTGGAGACCACCACCCGACCCGTGGAGCTGGAGACCACCACCCGACCCGGGGAGCTGGAGACCACCACCCGACCCATGGAGCTGGAGAACGCCACCCGACCCGTGGAGCTGGAGACCACCACCCGACCCGTGGAGCTGGAGAACGCCAGGTAAGCCCCGGGGCTGGAGACCATCAGCAGAGCCGCGGGGCTGAAGACCGCCTGCGGAGTAACGCAGACGCGGAGCAACGGAACGGCAGAACACCAGCGCGCACCAAGCCAGCTCGGCCCACCAGAAGCACCAACAGACGGCGACGGGTACGAAAACACCGCCGGGGACGCAGAGGTGGGTTAAAGGCCAGGTTGGAGCTAGCCCCACACAGGGCAGCGATTCCTAGCCTTTTCCTCGCCAACGTGCGCTCACTGGCAAACAAAATGGATGAACTCCGGCTAAGGATCACCTCCCACAACCGGATCAAGGACTGCAACATCTTGATCTTCACTGAAACTTGGCTCAACACTGACGTTCCTGACAGCGCCATCCAGCTATCGGGGCGTCATTTACTCCGAGCGGACAGGACATCAGACTCTGGTAAGACCAGAGGGGGGGGGGGGGTCTGTGCATTTATGTAAACAAAGCATGGTGCACGGACTCCACCATCATCGAGAGTCACTGCTCAGCTAACCTTGAATTCCTCTTGGTTAGATGCAGACCGTTCTATCTGCCCAGAGAGTTCACCTCCACTGTTGTGACTGCAGCCTACATCCCTCCTGATGCTAATGCCAAGCTTGCAATGAAAGAGCTGCATACTGCCATTAGCAAACAACAGACTCACAACCCCGAGGCAGCCTTCATTGTTGCGGGTGACTTCAATCACTCCAACCTGAAGACTGTACTCCCCAAATTCCACCAACATGTATCCTTCCCCACTAGAGTAGACAAGACACTGGACAAAGTCTACACCAACATGGCTGAAGCTTACAAAGCCATCCCCCTCCCCCACCTTGGTCAGTCTGATCACGTCTCATTGTTCCTGCTCCCTAAGTACTCCCCACTCATCAGACGGGTTAAACCAACTGTAAGGACAGTTAAAGTCTGGTCAGAGGAAGCGGACTTCACACTTCAGCAGTGTTTTGGAAACACTGACTGGAAGGCGTTTGCAGCCCAGGCCACCCTTGACTCTCACACGGACATTGATTCCTATACATCCTCTGTTCTGGACTTTATAAACTCCACCATCAATAGTGTCACCTCCCTCAAACAGGTGACCATATACCCGAATCAGAAGCCATGGATGAACAGCGAGGTCAGGCTACTGCTGAAAGCACGGGACACCGCTTTCAGGTCAGGCGATGCTCGAGCCTACAGTTCATCCAGGGCTAACCTGAAGAGGGGCATCAGGAAGGCCAAGCACTGCCATAAGCTCAGGATTGAGGAGCACTTCAACAACAACTCCGACCCCCGACGCATGTGGCAAGGCATCCAGGCCATCACGGACTACAGACCCTCCAACATCACCCCCACATCCAGCGACGCCTCCTTCCTTGAGGAGCTTAACCACTTCTATGGCCGCTTCGACAGGGACAATCTAGAGACAGCCATCAACGCTGTGCTACCTGCCGATCACCAACCCCTCACACTCACCCCCTACGACGTGTACGTGGCACTGAGTAGGACTAATGCACGTAAGGCTGCTGGCCCTGACGGCATCCCCGGGCGCGTGCTCAGTGCCTGTGCTGCGCAGCTGACAGACGTCTGGACTGACATCTTCAACCTGTCACTTGCCCAAGCAGTTGTCCCCACTTGCCTTAAAGCCACCTCCATCGTGCCAGTGCCAAAACACTCCACTGCGGCAAGCCTCAACGACTTCCGCCCAGTTGCACTTACCCCCATCATCACCAAGTGCTTCGAGAGGCTGGTCCTGGCACACCTCAAAAGCTGCCTACCCCCCACACTGGATCCCTATCAGTTTGCCTACCGCAAGAACAGGAGTACGGAGGATGCCATCTCAACGGCACTTCACTCCGCCCTCTCCCACCTTGACAACAGAGATACTTATGTAAGAATGCTGTTCATCGATTACAGCTCAGCATTCAACACCATTATTCCATCAAAACTGATCACCAAACTCGGTAACCTGTGCATCGACCCCTCCCTCTGCAACTGGATACTGGACTTTCTAACCAACAGACCCCAGTCTGTGAGGTTAGACAAGCACACCTCTTCAACCCTCACCCTGAACACCGGCGTTCCTCAGGGCTGTGTGCTGAGCCCCCTCCTCTACTCCCTCTTTACCTATGACTGCACACCTGTACATGGTACTAACACCATCATCAAGTATGCAGATGATACAACGGTGATTGGCCTCATCAGCAACAACGATGAGCTGGCCTACAGGGAGGAGGTCCAGCACTTAGCAGCATGGTGCGCTGACAACAACCTGGCCCTTAACTCCAAGAAGACCAAGGAGCTCATTGTAGACTTCAGGAAGTCCAGAGGTGGCACGCACACCCCCATCCACATTAACGGGACGGAGGTGGAACGTGTTTCTAGCTTCAGGTTCCTGGGAGTCAACATCTCCGATGACCTCTCTTGGACCCACAATACCTCTACTCTGATCAAGAAGGCTCATCAGCGTCTCTTCTTCCTGAGGAGACTGAAGAAGGTCCATCTGTCTCCTCAGATCCTGGTGAACTTCTACCGCTGCACCATCGAGAGCATCCTTACCAACTGCATCACAGTATGGTATGGCAACTGCTCTGTCTCCGACCGGAAGGCACTGCAGAGGGTGGTGAAAATTGCCCAACGCATCACCGGTTCCACGCTCCCCTCCATTGAGTCTGTCCAAAGCAAGCGCTGTCTGCGGAGGGCGCTCAGCATCGCCAAGGACTGCTCTCACCCCAACCATGGACTGTTTACCCTCCTACCATCCGGGAGGCGCTACAGGTCTCTCCGTTGCCGAACCAGCAGGTCGAGGAACAGCTTCTTTCCGGCGGCTGTCACTCTACTAAACAACGTACCTCGGTGACTGCCAATCACCCCCCCCCCCCCCCCCGGACACTTATTATTTATTTTTTATTCAAATCGTTTGCTATGTCGCTCTTCAAGGGAGATGCTAAATGCATTTCGTTGTCTCTGTACTGTACACTGACAATGACAATTAAAATTGAATCTGAATCTGAACCTGAACATCTCTTACAATGAAGTCCAACACAGTTGTAATCTTCCTTGTTGCCCACTGTAAATAAATGCACATTTTGTTGACTTGTGACAGTCACTCAGAGCCCCTTAGAACACCAGCATTTCCCCCTCACCCTACATTTAAGAAAGTAATTGTCAGTTCTGTTTTGCTCTCGAGGTGTCGGTGAGTTGGTACTAAACACACATTCCATATTCTGACAGAAAAGAAGTTGTATTACCTTGATACGGATGAAGAGGAGATAGGTTTGCTGCTGAAGTTTAGCCGAGGTACATGAGGTTGGGAGGAATAGTCTAACGGTTTCACCACAGAGTGTGCGGCGATACGTTGCGCTCGGATTGACCACGGATGGATGTGTGAGAGGAGCGCGGGAGGACTATATATAACGGAGAAAAAAATCACCCCCACGCTATTTTTGATTTCTATTTACATAAATGGACTCAGATTTTAAGAAGCATAAAAGCACTAAGTGTATGATGTTTCCAGCTCTAATTCGTGTCAGGAAACTTGAGGTGATTATTGATAATTGTCGCTTCTCCGCGAGAGGTTAATAGCTGAGAGTTGTTTAAAACGCCTTTTTGAAAAACAAATCATTTATCTGGAGGAGGGGAAGCATCATAGCATCAGAGAATTTAAATCAGGGGAGGAAACTGTTCTGCCCATTGTGGGCGTGCTGGTTGAATGGGATAAAAACATACAACAGTACAGTATAGGAACAGGCCCTTCAGCCCGCAAAAATGTCCGTGCCGTACATGATGCCAAGACCATCACTTATCCACCTGCACATCACACATATCCCTCCATTCGCTGCATATCCATTTGCCTTTACAAAAGTCTTTTAAATGCCGCTAACCTATCTGCTTCAATTACCTCCACCAACAGTGCATTCCAGGCATTCACCACACTCTATGTAAACAAATTGCCCTGCACATCTTCTGCACAACTTTGCCTCTCTTTGACGAGAGATATTAAGACGTTAGTCAAAAACAAGAAGGATGCATAGGGCTCAGGGAAAGGTTTAGTTCATTGTCACGTGTACCGAGGTACAGTGAAAAGCTTTTGTTGCATGCTAACCTGGGGAGGTGAAGAGGGGGTGAAGGGTGTTGGTCATGGGGATGGGTGAAGAGCGTATGTAGGAGGGTAACTGGGGTGGTGAGGGGAATGTGTACGTAGGGGCCCTCTGCAGGGACCCCACACTCCTTCTTCTTCTTCTTCTTCTTGCGTTTGAGTGAGCAGAAGTCTGCAGCAGGGTGATGCCATCCGGTTCGACATCCGTAGGTGCCCGCCCTAAAAAGGGCGCATGCTCCGGGTTGGCGCCAAGCTGCGTTGCTGCTGCTGTCTCTGTTTGTTGTCGTTCACCTGACTGAGGTCAGTTGACACGGCTCACTCACCACAGGGAGGTCAACAACATGTAACCCCACTTTTTAAAAAGGGAGGGAGAGAGAAAACGGGGAATTACAGACCAGTTAGTCTAACATCGGTAGTGGGGAAACTGCTAGAGTCAGTTATTAAAGATGGGATAGCAGCACATTTGGAAAGTGGTGAAATCATTGGACAAAGTCAGCATAGATTTACGAAAGGTAAATCATGTCTGACGAATCTTATAGAATTTTTCGAGGATGTAACTAGTAGCGTGGATAGGGGAGAACCAGTGGACGTGGTGTATCTGGACTTCCAGAAGGCTTTCGAAAAGGTCCCACATAAGAGATTAGTATACAAACTTAAAGTACACGGTATTGGGGGTTCAGTATTGATGTGGATAGAGAACTGGCTGGTAAACAGGAAGCAAAGAGTAGGAGTAAACGGGTCCTTTTCACAATGGCAGGCAGTGACTAGTGGGGTACCCCAAGGCTCAGTGCTGGGACCCCAGCTATTTACAATATATATTAATGATTTGGACGAGGGAATTGAATGCAACATCTCCAAGTTTGTGAATGACACTAAGCTGGGGGGCAGTGTTAGCTGTGAGGAGGATGTTAGGAGGCTGCAAGGTGACTTGGATAGGCTGGGTGAGTGAGCAAATGCATGGCCGATGCAGTATAATGTGGATAAATGTGAGGTTATCCACTTTGGTGGCAAAAACAGGAAAGCAGACTATTATCGAAATGGTGACTGATTGGGAAAAGGGGAGATGCAACGAGACCTGGGTGTCATGGCATACCAGTTATTTAAAGTAGGCATGCAGGTGCAGCAGGAAGTGAAGAAAGCGAATGGTATGTTAGCATTCATAGCAAATGGATTTGATTATAGGAGCAGGGAGGTTCTACTGTAGTTGTGCAGGGTCTTGGTGAGACCACACCCGGAGTATTGCGTACAGTTTGGTCTCCGAATCTGAGGAAGGACATTATTGCCATAGAGGGAGTACAGAGAAGGTTCACCAGACTGATTCCTGGGATGTCAGGACTTTCATATGAAGAAAGACTGGATAGACTCGGCTTGTACTCGCTAGAATTTAGGAGATTGAGGGGGGATCTTATAGAAACCTACAATATTCTTAAGGGGTTGGACAGGCTAGATGTAGGAAGATTGTTCCCGATGTTGGGGAAGTCCAGGACAGGGGGTCACAGCTTAAGGATAGAGGGGAAATCCTTTTGGACCAAGATGAGAAAAACATTTTTCACACAGAGAGTGGTGAATGGCTGGAACTCTCTGCCACAGAATGTAGCTGAGGCCAGTTCATTGGCTATATTTAAGAGGGAGTTAGATGTGGCCCTTGTGGCTAAAGGGGTCAGGGGGTATGGAGAGAAGGCAGGAACAGGATACTGAGTTGGATGATCAGCCATGATCATATTGAATGGCGGTGCAGGCTCGAATGGCCGAATGGCCTCTACTCCTGCACATATTTTTCTATGTTTCTATGAGAACCATTAACATATCACTGGAGCTGACAAGTGTCTTGTTTTCTGTAAGTGCAAATCATTTCAATAAAAATGATGTGTGAATAAACTCACTGTAAACTCTACCCCGCGTGTTACCCCTCCCCCACCAGTTACCCCTCCCCCACCAGTTACCCCTCCCTCACTAGTTACCCCTCCCCCACCAGTCACCCTTCCCTCACCTGTCACCCCTACCCCGCATGTTACCCCTCCCCCACCGTACCTCCTCCCTCACCTGTTAGCCTTCCCGCATGTTACCCCTCCCCCACCAGTTACCCCTCCCTCACCTGTCACCCCTACCCCGCATGTTACCCCATCCCCCGCCTGCTACGATACGATATAACTTTATTTATCCCAGGAGGGAAGTCGATCTGCCAACAGACATAAAAAAACACAAAATACACAAAACCTGATATTAAAATGATGAGTGGAAGGATTTGGGGGGGGGGGGGTTGGAGGGGAGGAGGGGGGACAGTCAGTCTTAGTCCACCCCACAACAGAAGGGGGAGGAGTTGTACAGTTGCACAAGGATCTCCTGTGGCGTTCTGTGCTGCATCTTGGTGGAACCAGTATGTTGCTTAATGCCACTGTCCCACTTAGGAAACCTGAACGGAAACCTCTGGAGATTTTGCGCTCCACCCAAGGTTTCCGTGCGGTTCCCGGAGGTTGCAGGTGGTTGCCGGAGGTTGCAGGTAGTGGAAGCAGGTAGGGAGACTGACAAAAACCTCCAGGAACCTCCTGGAACCGCACGGAAACCTTGGGTGGGGCGCAAAGTCTCCAGAGGTTTCCCTACAGGTTTCCTAAGTGGGACAGGGGCATAAGGTGCTCCTCAGGTTGACCAGTGTGTCATGGAGGGGGTGAGCTGTATTGTCCAGGATGCTCTGCATTTTGAGGAGCATCCTCCCTCCAAGACCATCTCCCATGAATCAAACTCCACCCCCTGGATGGAGCCAGCCTTCCTGGTGAATTTGTTGATCCTATCAGCGTCCGCAGCCTTCGCCCTGTTGCCCCAGCACACGGCAGCGAAGAGGATGGCACTGGCTACCATTGATTGGTAGAACATCTGCAGCATCTCACTGCAGACCTGGAAGGAGCGGAGCCTTCTCTAAAAGTACAGCCGGCTCTGTCGCTTTTTGTACAGGGCCTCAGTGTTCCTAGACCAGTCCAGCTTACTGTCCTAAAGTCCACCACTAACTTCTTAGTCATGTTGGTGTTGAGCTGCAGGTGATTCAGCCCACACCACTCAACAAAGTCATTGACTACACCTCTGTATTCAGCTTCCCTCCCCTCACTCATGCAGCCCACAATTGCAGAGTCATCTGAAAACTTCTGTAGTTGGCAGGAGACAAAGACTGAGGTGTAGATGGTGAACAGGAAGGGAGAGAGGACCGTCCCCTGAGGGGCCCCTGTGTTGCTCATTACCATGTACATGACACAGTTATGTAGCCTGACATATTGTGGTCATCCAGTCAGGTAGTTGCTGATCCAGGACACCAATGGAGGATCCACCCGCATCTTTGTCAGTTTGCTCCCTAGCAGTGCAGGCCGGATGGTGTCTGTAGATCAGTGTCACTCATGTTATGAGTCATACTTTGTAGCTACACCCACTAGTTTAACAGAAAGCTTCTCTGCTCTTTCTCCCTCACTTTTGAGTTACATGCTAAGATGGAGTTACCTATGATGTAATGCTAATAAAGTCTTTGGATCCTAATCACTGTGCATGACTTAAGTTATTCCAACAGCAGAAGCTCATCGTGGTGTCCGTGTCACTCCTTGCTTAATGATATTGCTCTCATTTTAGTTTGCTGTTTTCTCCGGTTTATATTACTATGGCTTCTGCTCTCAGAGATCCTGGTATTTGACGAGGACCTTGCGTATTTGAAGAGGATTTCTCACTTTAGATTGAAGCGGCTCACCCTACTGCTGCTCCCGGTGTCCGAGCGTCAATTCTTCTTAATCTAGCTGCTCGATGCATCGGAAGATTTCATTATGAACCGGCTAGATTTGACCCGGCTGGTGACCAGATCACTCCCGCTGAGTCTATCCGTGACCCTGACTGCCGACTATGCAAATTCCCACAGTTATGTGAGTTACATACTAACTTGGTCATGGAGAGGCATTTGTTCTTTTCCCGAAGCCAGAGACAGGGAGAACCTGTGGAGATGTATGTCAGTGCGTTGAAGCACATTGCCAGTCGATGCAATTTCAGGGATATATGTGATAGCTTAATCCGAGACTGTTTGATCTATGGTGTCCGCAATGATAAATTACGCAATGAATTACAACGGGATGCTGAGCTTACTCTAGAGACTGCTGAAAACCAGTTGCATTGCTGAAATGGCTCACGCTCATACAAACGTTTTAGGGGACTCTGCCGAGATGGCCTGTTTCCGTGCTGTAATTGTTATATGGTTGTATGGTTATATCAGCAGCTGCTTCTGAGCCACACTCATATCTGGTCAGGGCCGATGGTGGTACCTACAAGCAAAACAGACAACATATCCTGCCTGTGAATGAGCCAGGCTCTGTCTCCGGTGGGGAAAAATGGAGATCGTCTTCATCGCACACATGCTGGTCGTCTTTGCAAGCCGGTCGTGAACTACCAGGTCTATGTTTGACTTTCCTCCAGTTTATTACCAATTGCTATGCATGCCGTATTTAGTCTGTCTGTCTATCTATCTATCTATCTATCTATCTATCTATCTATCTATCTATCTATCTATCTATCTATCTATCTATCTATCTATCTATCTATCTATCTATCTATCTATCTATCTATCTATCTATCTATCTAGCTATCTATCTATCCATCTATCTATCTATCTATCTATCTATCTATCTATCTATCTATCTATCTATCTATCTCTCTATCTGTCTGTCTGTCTGTCTGTCTGCCTGTCTGTCTGTCTGCCTGTCTGTCTGTCTGTCTGTCTGTCTGTCTGTCTGTCTGTCAGTCTATCTATCTATCTATCTATCTATCTATCTATCTATCTATCTATCTATCTATCTATCTATCTATCTATCTATCTATCAATCTATCTATCTATCTATCTATCTATCTATCTATCTATCTATCTATCTATCTATCTATCTATCTATCTATCTATCTATCCTCTGTCTACCTGGCTATCCATCTATCCATCTATCCATCTATCCGTCTATCCATCTATCCATCTATCCATCTATCCATCTATCCATCTATCCATCTATCCATCTATCCTCTGGCTACCTGTCTATTCTTTTATCCATCTATCCGTCTATCCATCTATCCATCTATCCGTCTATCCATCTATCCCTATCCATCTATCCATCTATCCATCTATCCGTCTATCCATCTATCCGTCTATCCTTTTATCCATCTGTCCGTCTATCCATCTATCCATCTATCCTCTATCTACCTGTCTATCCTTTTATCCATCTATCCGTCTATCCATCTATCCATCTATCCGTCTATCCATCTATCCGTCTATCCATCTATCCATCTATCCATCTATCCGTCTATCCATCTATCCGTCTATCCATCTATCTGTCTATCCGTCTATCCGTCTGTCCGTCTATCCGTCTATCCATCTATCCGTCTATCCATCTATCCGTCCATCCATCTATCCATCTATCTGTCTATCCTTTTACCCATCTATCCGTCTATCCATCCGTCTATCCGTCTATCCATCTATCCGTCCGTCTATCCTTTTATCCATCTATCCGTCTATCCATCTATCTGTCTATCCGTCTATCCGTCTGTCCGTCTATCCATCTATCCATCTATCCGTCTATCCATCTATCCATCTATCCGTCTATCCTTTTATCCATCTATCCGTCTATCCATCTATCCATCTATCCGTCTATCCATCTATCCGTCTATCCATCTATCCATCTATCCGTCTATCCGTCTATCCATCTATCCGTCTATCCTTTTATCCATCTATCCGTCTATCCATCTATCCATCTATCCTCTGTCTACCTGTCTATCCTTTAATCCATCTATCCGTCTATCCATCTATCCATCTATCCGTCTATCCATCTATCCGTCTATCCATCTATCCATCTATCCGTCTATCCTTTTATCCATCTATCTGTCTATCCATCTATCTGTCTATCCGTCTATCCGTCTGTCGTCTATCCGTCTATCCATCTATCCGTCTATCCATCTATTCGTCTATCCATCTATCCGTCTAACCTTTTATCCATCTATCCGTCTATCCATCCGTCTATCCGTCTATCCATCTATCCGTCTATCCTTTTATCCATCTATCCGTCTATCCATCTATCTGTCTATCCGTCTATCAGTCTGTCCGTCTATCCATCTATCCATCTATCCGTCTATCCATCTATCCATCTATCCGTCTATCCTTTTATCCATCTATCTGTCTATCCTTCTATCCGTCTGTCCGTCTATCCGTCTATCCATCTATCCGTCTATCCATAGATCCATCTATCCGTCTATCCGTCTGTCCATCTATCCATCTATCCGTCTATCCTTTTATCCATCTATCCGTCTATCCATCTATACATCTCTCCGTCTATCCAAGTCAAGTCAAGTCAAGTCAAGTCAAGTCAAGTTTATTTGTCACATACACATACGCGATGTGCAGTGAAATGAAAGTGGCAATGCTCGCGGACTTTTGTGCAAAAGACAAACAACAAAACAACCAAACAAATTATAAACACAATCATAACACACATATTCTTTTACATAATAAATAATAGAAGGAAAAACGTTCTGTAGAGTTAGTCCCTGGTGAGAAAGGCGTTTACAGTCCGAATTGCCTCTGGGAAGAAACTCCTTCTCAACCTCTCCGTTCTCACTGTATGGCAACGGAGGCGTTTGCCTGACCGTAGCGGCTGGAACAGACCGTTGCAGGGGTGGAAGAGGTCTCTCATGATTTTGTTTGCTCTGGAGTTGCACCTCCTGTTGTATAGTTCCTGCAGGGGGGTTAGTGAAGTTCCCATAGTGCGTTCGGCCGAACGCACTACTCTCTGTATGGCCTTCTTGTCCTTGGCAGAGCAATTCCCGAACCAGATGGTAATCTTCCCGGACAAGATGCTTTCCACCGCCGCCATCTATCCATCTATCCATCTATCCTTTTATCCATCTATCCGTCTATCCATCTATCTGTCTATCCGTCTATCCGTCTGTCCGTCTATCCGTCTATCCGTCTATCTGTCTATCCGTCTATCCATCTATCCGTCTATCTGTCTATCCGTCTATCTGTCTATCTGTCTTTCCGTCTATCCATCTATCAGTTTATCCATCTATCCATCTATCCATCTATCCATCTATCCGTCTATCCGTCTATCCATCTATCCATCTATCCGTCTATCCTTTTATCCATCAATCCATCTATCCATCTATCCATCTATCCTTTTATCCATATATCCGTCTATCCATCTATCTGTCTACCGTCTATCCGTCTATCCATCTATCCATCTATCCGTCTATCCTTTTATCCATCTATCCGTCTATCCATCTATCTGTCTATCCGTCTATCCGTCTATCCATCTATCCGTCTATCCGTCTATCCAGCTATCCGTCTATCCATTTATCCGTCTATCCATCTATCCATCTATCCGTCTATCCATCTATCCATCTATCCGTCTATCATTTTATCCATCTATCCGTCTATCCATCTATCTGTCTATCCGTCTATCCGTCTGTCCGTCTATCCATCTATCCATCTATCCGTCTATCCATCTATCCGTCTTTCCTTTTATCCAGCTATTGGTCTATCCATCTATAAATCTATCCATCTATCCGTCTATCTGTCTATCCGTCTATCCATCTATCTGTCTATCCGTTTATCCGTCTATCCGTCTATCCATCTATCCGTCTATCTGTCTATCCGTCTATCTGTCTATCCGTCTATCCATCTATCTGTCTATCCGTCTATCCGTCTTTCCTTTTATCCATCTTTCGGTCTATCCATCTATCCATCTATCCGTCTATCCGTCTATACATCTATCCGTCTATCTATTTATCCGTCTATCCATCTATCCATCTATCCGTCTATCCATCTATCCATCTATCCGTCTATCCTTTTATCCATCTATCCGTCTATGCATCTATCTGTCTATCCGTCTATCCGTCTGTCCGTCTATCCATCTATCCATCTATCCGTCTATCCATCTATCCGTCTTTCCTTTTATCCATCTATTGGTCTATCCATCTATCCATCTATCCATCTATCCGTCTATCTGTCTAACCGTCTATCCATCTATCTGTCTATCCGTCTATCCATCTGTCCGTCTATCCATCTATCCATCTATCCGTCTATCCATCTATCCGTCTTTCCATTTATCCATCTATTGGTCAATCCATCTATCCATCTATCCGTCTATCCGTCTGTCCGTCTATCCGTCTATCCATCTATCCGTCTATCCATCTATCCATCTATCCGTCTATCCATCTATCCATCTATCCGTCTATCCGTCTATCCATCTATCCATCTATCCGTCTATCCTTTTATCCATCAATCCATCTATCCATCTATCCGTCTATCCTTTTATCCATCTATCCGTCTATCCATCTATCTGTCTATCCGTCTATCCGTCTATCCATCTATCCATCTATCCGTCTATCCTTTTATCCATCTATCCGTCTATCCATCTATCTGTCTATCCGTCTATCCGTCTATCCATCTATCCGTCTATCCGTCTATCCATCTATCCGTCTATCCATTTATCCGTCTATCCATCTATCCATCTATCCGTCTATCCATCTATCCATCTATCCGTCTATCCTTTTATCCATCTATCCGTCTATCCATCTATCTGTCTATCCGTCTATCCGTCTGTCCGTCTATCCATCTATCCATCTATCCGTCTATCCATCTATCCGTCTTTCCTTTTATCCAGCTATTGGTCTATCCATCTATAAATCTATCCATCTATCCGTCTATCTGTCTATCCGTCTATCCATCTATCTGTCTATCCGTCTATCCGTCTATCCGTCTATCCATCTATCTGTCTATCCGTCTATCTGACTATCCGTCTATCCATCTATCTGTCTACCCGTCTATCCGTCTTTCCTTTTATCCATCTTTCGGTCTATCCATCTATCCGTCTATCCGTCTATCCATCTATCCGTCTATCCATCTATCCATCTATCCGTCTATCCGTCTATCCATCTATCCATCTATCCGTCTATCCTTGTATCCATCTATCCGTCTATCCATCTATCCGTCTATCCTTTTATCCATCTATCCGTCTATCCATTTATCTGTCTATCCTTCATTCCGTCTGTCCGTCTATCTATCTATCCATCTATCCGTCTATCCTTTTATCCATCTATCCATCTATCCATCTATCCGTCTATCCTTTTATCCATCTATCCGTCTATCCATCTATCAGTCTATCCGTCTATCCATCTATCCGTCTATCCATCTATCCATCTATCCATCTATCAGTTTATCCGTCTATCCATCTATCCGTCTATCCATCTATCCATCTATCCATCTATCAGTTTATCCGTCTATCAGTTTATCCGTCTATCCATCTATCCGTCTATCCATCTATCCATCTATCCATCTATCCATCTATCAGTTTATCCGTTTATCCATCTATCCATCTATCCATCTATCCATCTATCCATCTATCCGTCTATCCATCTATCCATCTATCCATCTATCCATCTATCCATCTATCAGTTTATCCGTCTATCCATCTATCCGTCTATCCATCTATCCATCTATCCATCTATCCATCTATCCATCTATCCGTCTATCCATCTATCAGTTTATCCGTCTATCCATCTATCCATCTATCCATCTATCCATCTATCCGTCTATCCGTCTATCCATCTATCAGTTTATCCGTTTATCCATCTATCCATCTATCCGTCTATCCATCTATCCGTCTATCTATTTATCCGTCTATCCATCTATCCATCTATCCGTCTATCCATCTATCCATCTATCCGTCTATCCTTTTATCCATCTATCCGTCTATGCATCTATCTGTCTATCCGTCTATCCGTCTGTCCGTCTATCCATCTATCCATCTATCCGTCTATCCATCTATCCGTCTTTCCTTTTATCCATCTATTGGTCTATCCATCTATCCATCTATCCATCTATCCGTCTATCTGTCTATCCGTCTATCCATCTACCTGTCTATCCGTCTATCCGTCTGTCCGTCTATCCATCTATCCATCTATCCGTCTATCCATCTATCCGTCTTTCATTTTATCCATCTATTGGTCTATCCATCTATCCATCTATCCGTCTATCCGTCTATCCATCTATCCATCTATCCATCTATCTGTCTATCCGTCTATCCGTCTGTCCGTCTATCCATCTATCCATCTATCCGTCTATCCATCTATCCGTCTTTCCTTTTATCCATCTATTGGTCTATCCATCTATCCATCTATCCGTCTATCCGTCTGTCCGTCTATCCGTCTATCCATCTATCCGTCTATCCATCTATCCATCTATCCGTCTATCCATCTATCCATCTATCCGTCTATCCGTCTATCCATCTATGCATCTATCCGTCTATCCTTTTATCCATCTATCCGTCTATCCATCTATCTGTCTATCCGTCTATCCGTCTGTCCGTCTATCCATCTATCCATCTATCCGTCTTTCCTTTTATCCATCTATCCGTCTATCCATCTATCCGTCTATCCTTTTATCCATCTATCCATCTATCCATCTATCCGTCTATCCTTTTATCCATCTATCCGTCTATCCATCTATCTGTCTATCCGTCTATCCGTCTGTCCGTCTATCCGTCTATCCGTCTATCTGTCTATCCGTCTATCCATCTATCCGTCTATCTGTCTATCCGTCTATCCGTCTATCTGTCTATCCGTCTATCCATCTATCAGTTTATCTATCTATCCATCTATCCATCTATCCATCTATCCGTCTATCCGTCTATCCATCTATCCATCTATCCGTCTATCCTTTTATCCATCAATCCATCAATCCATCTATCCGTCTATCCTTTTATCCATCTATCCGTCTATGCATCTATCTGTCTATCCGTCTATCCGTCTATCCATCTATCCATCTATCCGTCTATCCTTTTATCCATCTATCCGTCTATCCATCTATCTGTCTATCCGTCTATCCGTCTATACATCTATCCATCTATCCGTCTATCCATCTATCCATCTATCCATTTATCCGTCTATCCATCTATCCATCTATCCGTCTATCCATCTATCCATCTATCCGTCTATCCTTTTATCCATCTATCCGTCTATCCATCTATCTGTCTATCCGTCTATCCGTCTGTCTATCCATCTATCCATCTATCCGTCTATCCATCTATCCGTCTTTCCTTTTATCCAGCTTTTGGTCTATCCATCTATCAATCTATCCATCTATCCGTCTATCTGTCTATCCGTCTATCCATCTATCTGTCTATCCGTCTATCCGTCTATCCGTCTATCCATCTATCCGTCTATCTGTCTATCCGTCTATCTGTCTATCCGTCTATCCATCTATCTGTCTATCCGTCTATCCGTGTTTCCTTTTATCCATCTATCGGTCTATCCATCTATCCGTCTATCCGTCTGTCCGTCAATCCGTCTATCCATCTATCCGTCTATCCATCTATCCATCTATCCGTCTATCTGTCTATCCCTATCCATCTATCAGTTTATCCATCTATCCATCTATCCATCTATCCATCTATCCGTCTATCCATCTATCCATCTATCCGTCTATCCGTCTATCCATCTATCCGTCTATCCGTCTATCCGTCTATCCGTCCATCCGTCTATCCGTCTATCCGTCTATCAGTCTATCTATCCGTCTATCCGTCTATCCGTCTATCCATCTATCCGTCTATCCATCTATCCATCTATCCATCTATCCGTCTATCCATCTATGAGTTTATCCGTCTATCCTTCTATCCGTCTATCCATCTATCAGTTTATCCGTCTATCCATCTATCCGTCTATCCATCTATCCATCTATCCATCTATCCATCTATCAGTTTATCCGTCTATCATTTTATCCGTCTATCCATCTATCCGTCTATCCATCTATCCATCTATCCATCTATCGGTTTATCCGTTTATCCATCTATCCATCTATCCATCTATCCATCTATCCATCTATCCGTCTATCCATCTATCCATCTATCCATCTATCCATCTATCCATCTATCAGTTTATCCGTCTATCCATCTATCCGTCTATCCATCTATCCATCTATCCATCTATCCAGCTATCCGTCTATCCATCTATCCATCTATCCGTCTATCCGTCTATCCATCTATCCATCTATCCGTCTTTCCTTTTATCCAGCTATTGGTCTATCCATCTATAAATCTATCCATCTATCCGTCTATCTGTCTATCCGTCTATCCATCTATCTGTCTATCCGTCTATCCGTCTATCCGTCTATCCATCTATCCGTCTATCTGTCTATCCGTCTATCTGTCTATCCGTCTATCCATCTATCTGTCTATCCGTCTATCCGTCTTTCCTTTTATCCATCTTTCGGTCTATCCATCTATCCATCTATCCGTCTATCCGTCTGTCCGTCTATCCGTCTATCCATCTATCCGTCTATCCATCTATCCATCTATCCGTCTATCCGTCTATCCATCTATCCATCTATCCATCTATCCATCTATCCATCTATCAGTTTATCCGTCTATCCATCTATCCGTCTATCCATCTATCCATCTATCCATCTATCCATCTATCCATCTATCCGTCTATCCATCTATCAGTTTATCCATCTATCCATCTATCCATCTATCCATCTATCCATCTATCCGTCTATCCGTCTATCCATCTATCAGTTTATCCGTTTATCCATCTATCCGTCTATCCGTCTATCCATCTATCCGTCTATCTATTTATCCGTCTATCCATCTATCCATCTATCCGTCTATCCATCTATCCATCTATCCGTCTATCCTTTTATCCATCTATCCGTCTATGCATCTATCTGTCTATCCGTCTATCCGTCTGTCCGTCTATCCATCTATCCATCTATCCGTCTATCCATCTATCCGTCTTTCCTTTTATCCATCTATTGGTCTATCCATCTATCCATCTATCCATCTATCCGTCTATCTGTCTATCCGTCTATCCATCTATCTGTCTATCCGTCTATCCGTCTGTCCGTCTATCCATCTATCCATCTATCCGTCTATCCATCTATCCGTCTTTCCTTTTATCCATCTATTGGTCTATCCATCTATCCATCTATCCGTCTATCCGTCTATCCATCTATCCATCTATCCATCTATCTGTCTATCCGTCTATCCGTCTGTCCGTCTATCCATCTATCCATCTATCCGTCTATCCATCTATCCGTCTTTCCTTTTATCCATCTATTGGTCTATCCATCTATCCATCTATCCGTCTATCCGTCTGTCCGTCTATCCGTCTATCCATCTATCCGTCTATCCATCTATCCATCTATCCGTCTATCCATCTATCCATCTATCCGTCTATCCGTCTATCCATCTATGCATCTATCCGTCTATCCTTTTATCCATCTATCCGTCTATCCATCTATCTGTCTATCCGTCTATCCGTCTGTTCGTCTATCCATCTATCCATCTATCCGTCTTTCCTTTTATCCATCTATCCGTCTATCCATCTATCCGTCTATCCTTTTATCCATCTATCCGTCTATCCATCTATCCATCTATCCGTCTATCCTTTTATCCATCTATCCGTCTATCCATCTATCTGTCTATCCGTCTATCCGTCTGTCCGTCTATCCGTCTATCCGTCTATCTGTCTATCCGTCTATCCATCTATCCGTCTATCTGTCTATCCGTCTATCCGTCTATCTGTCTATCCGTCTATCCATCTATCAGTTTATCCATCTATCCATCTATCCATCTATCCATCTATCCGTCTATCCGTCTATCCATCTATCCATCTATCCGTCTATCCTTTTATCCATCAATCCATCTATCCATCTATCCGTCTATCCTTTTATCCATCTATCCGTCTATGCATCTATCTGTCTATCCGTCTATCCGTCTATCCATCTATCCATCTATCCGTCTATCCTATTATCCATCTATCCGTCTATCCATCTATCTGTCTATCCGTCTATCCGTCTATCCATCTATCCGTCTATCCGTCTATCCATCTATCCATCTATCCATTTATCCGTCTATCCATCTATCCATCTATCCGTCTATCCATCTATCCATATATCCGTCTATCCTTTTATCCATCTATCCGTCTATCCATCTATCTGTCTATCCGTCTATCCGTCTGTCCGTCTATCCATCTATCCATCTATCCGTCTATCCATCTATCCGTCTTTCCTTTTATCCAGCTATTGGTCTATCCATCTATCAATCTATCCATCTATCCGTCTATCTGTCTATCCGTCATCCATCTATCTGTCTATCCGTCTATCCGTCTATCCGTCTATCCATCTATCCGTCTATCTGTCTATCCGTCTATCTGTCTATCCGTCTATCCATCTATCTGTCTATCCGTCTATCCGTGTTTCCTTTTATATATCTATCGGTCTATCCATCTATCCGTCTATCCGTCTGTCCGTCTATCCGTCTATCCATCTATCCGTCTTTCCATCTATCCATCTATCCGTCTATCTGTCTATCCCTATCCATCTATCAGTTTATCCATCTATCCATCTATCCATCTATCCATCTATCCGTCTATCCATCTATCCATCTATCCGTCTATCCGTCTATCCATCTATCCGTCTATCCGTCTATCCGTCTATCCGTCCATCCGTCTGTCCGTCTATCCGTCTATCAGTCTATCTATCCATCTATCCGTCTATCCGTCTATCCGCCTATCCGTCTATCCATCTATCCGTCTATCCATCTATCCGTCTATCCGTCTATCCGTCTATCCATCTATCCGTCTATCCATCTATCCATCTATCCATCTATCCGTCTATCCATCTATCAGTTTATCCGTCTATTCTTCTATCCGTCTATCCATCTATCAGTTTATCCGTCTATCCATCTATCCGTCTATCCATCTATCCATCTATCCATCTATCCATCTATCAGTTTATCCGTCTATCAATTTATCCGACTATCCATCTATCCGTCTATCCATCTATCCATCTATCCATCTATCGGTTTATCCGTTTATCCATCTGTCCATCTATCCATCTATCCATCTATCCATCTATCCGTCTATCCATCTATCCATCTATCCATCTATCCATCTATCCATCTATCAGTTTATCCGTCTATCCATCTATCCGTCTATCCATCTGTCCATCTATCCATCTATCCAGCTATCCGTCTATCCATCTATCAGTTTATCCGTCTATCCATCTATTCATCTATCCATCTATCCATCTATCCGCCTATCCATCTATCCATCTATCCATCTATCCGTCTATCCGTCTATCCATCTATCCATCTATCCATCTATCAGTTTATCCGTTTATCCATCTATCCATCTATCCGCCTATCCATCTATCCATCTATCCATCTATCCGTCTATGCATCTATCCGTCTATCCATCTATCCGTCTATCCATCTATCCGTCTGTCCGTCTATCTGTCTATCCATCTATCCGTCTATCCATCTGTCCATTTATCCGCCTATCCATCTATCCGTCTATCCGTCTATCCGTCTATCCATCTATCCGTCTATCCGTCTATCCATCTATCCGTCTATCCATCTATCCGTCTATCCGTCTATCCGTCTATCCATCTATCCGTCTATCCATCTATCCACCTATCGTCTATCCGTCTATCCGTCTATCCGTCTATCCATCTATCCGTCTATCCGTCTATCCGTCTATCCATCTGTCGGTCTATCCGTCTATCCATCTATCTGTCTATCCATCTATCCGTCTATCCGTCTATCCGTCTATCCATCTATCCGTCTATCCGTCTATACATCTATCCGTCTATCCGTCTATCCGTCTATCCATCTATCAGTCTATCCATCTATCCATTTATCCGTCTATCCATCTATCTGTCTATCCGTCTATCCGTCTATCCATCTATCCATTTATCCGTCTATCCATCTATCAGTTTATCCATCTATCCATCTATCCATCTATCAGTCTATCCATCTATCCATGTATCCCTATCCACCTATCCATCTATCCGTCTATCCGTCTATCCATCTATCCATTTATCCGTCTATCCATCTATCAGTTTATCCATCTATCCATCTATCCATTTATCCATCTATCCATCTATACATCTATCCATCTATCCATTTATCCATCTATCCATCTATCCATCTATCCATCTATCCATCTATCCGTCTATCCATCTATCCGTCTATACGTCTATCCTTTTATCCATCTATCCGTCTATCCATCTATCCGTCTATCCTTTTATCCATCTATCCGTCTATCCATCTATCTGTCTATCCGTCTATCCGTCTGTCCGTCTATCCATCTATCCATCTATCCGTCTATCCATCTATCCGTCTATCTGTCTATCCCTATCCATCTATCAGTTTATCCATCTATCCATCTATCCATCTATCCATCTATCCGTCTATCCATCTATCCATCTATCCGTCTATCCGTCTATCCATCTATCCATGTATCCGGCTATCCATCTATCCATCTATCCGTCTATCCGTCTATCCATCTATCCATTTATCCGTCTATCCATCTATCAGTTTATCCATCTATCCATCTATCCATTTATCCATCTATCCATCTATCCATCTATCCATCTATCCATTTATCAATCTATCCATCTATCCGTCTATCCATCTATCAGTTTATCCATCTATCCATCTATCCATCTATCCATCTATCAGTCTATCAATCTATCCATTTATCCGTCTATCCATCTATCCATCTATCCGTCTATCCGTCTATCCATCTATCCATTTATCCGTCTATCCATCTATCAGTTTATCCATCTATCCATCTATCCATTTATCCATCTATCCATCTATCCATCTATCCATCTATCCATTTATCCATCTATCCATCTATCCATCTATCCATCTATCCATCTATCCATCTATCCGTCTATCCATCTATCCATCTATCAGTTTATCCATCTATCCATCTATCCATCTATCCATCTATCCATCTATCCGTCTATCCGTCTATCCATCTATCCGTCTATCCGTCTATCCGTCTATCCGTCTATCCGTCTATCCATCTATCTGTCTATCCGTCTATCCATCTATCCATCTATCCATTTATCCGTCAATCCATCTATCCGTCTATCCGTCTATCCATCTATCCGTCTATCCGTCTATCCATCTATCCATCTATCCATTTATCCGTCTATCCATCTATCCATCTATGCATCTATCCATCTATCCATCTATCCGTCTATCCGTCTATCCATCTATCCGTCTATCCATCTATCCGTCTATCCATCTATCTGTCTATCCGTCTATCCATCTATCCATCTATCCATCTATCCGTCCATCCGTCTATCCGTCTATCCATCTATCCGTCTATCCGTCTATCCGTCTATCCATCTATCTGTCTATCCGTCTATCCATCTATCCATCTATCCATTTATCCGTCTATCCATCTATCCGTCTATCCGTCTATCCATCTATCCGTCTATCCGTCTATCCATCTGTCCATCCATCCATCTATCCGTCTATCCATCTATCCATCTATCCATCTATCCTACCCATCTATCCGTCTATCCGTCTATCCGTCTATCCATCTATCCGTCTATCCGTCTATCCGTCTATCGGTCTATCCATCTATCCATCTATCCGTCTATCCGTCTATCCGTCTATCTGTCTATCCATCTATCAGTTTATCCGTTTATCCATCTATCCATCTATCCGTCTATCTGTCTATCCATCTATCCATCTATCCGTCTATCCATCTATCCATCTATCCATCTATCCTACCCATCTATCCGTCTATCCGTCTATCCGTCTATCCATCTATCCGTCTATCCGTCTATCCGTCTATCGGTCTATCCATCTATCCATCTATCCGTCTATCCGTCTATCCGTCTATCTGTCTATCCATCTATCAGTTTATCCGTCTATCCATCTATCCATCTATCCATCTATCCGTCTATCCGTCTATCCATCTATACATCTATCCGTCTATCCGTCTATCCATCTGTCCATCTATCCGTCTATCCGTCTATCCGTCTATCCATCTATCAGTGTATCCATCTATCCATCTATCCATCTATCCATTTATCCATCTATCCATCTATCAGTTTATCCATCTATCCATCTATCCGTCTATCCGTCTATCAATCTATCCGTCTATCCGTCTATCCGTCTATCCGTCTATCCGTCTATCCATCTATCCGTCTATCCGTCTACCGTCTATCCATCTATCAGTTTATCCATCTATCCATCTATCCGTCTATCCATTTATCCATCTATCCATTTATCCGTCTATCCATCTATCAGTTTATCCATCTATCCGTCTATCCGTCTATCCATCTATCAGTTTATCCATCTATCGGTCGATCCGTCTATCCATCTATCCGTCTATCCGTCTATCCATCTATCCGTCTATCCATCTATCCGTCTATCCGTCTATCCATTTATCCGTCTATCCATCTATCCATTTATCTGTATATCCATCTATCCGTCTATCCGTCTATCCGTCTATCCGTCTATCTGTCTATCCATCTATCCGTCTATCCATCTATCCGTCTATCCATCTATCCGTCTATCCGTCTATTCATCTATCCGTCTATCCATCTATCCGTCTATCCGTCTATCCATCTATCCGTCTATCCGTCTATCCATCTATCAGTCTATCCATCTATCCATTTATCCATCTATCCGTCGATCCATCTATCCATCTATCCGTCTATCCGTCTATCCATCTATCCGTCTATCCATCTATCCGTCTATCCGTCTATCCATTTATCCGTCTATCCATCTATCCATTTATCTGTATATCCATCTATCCGTCTATCCGTCTATCCGTCTATCCGTCTATCTGTCTATCCATCTATCCGTCTATCCATCTATCCATCTATCCATCTATCCGTCTATCCGTCTATCCATCTATCCGTCTATCCATCTATCCGTCTATCCATCTATCTGTCTATCCGTCTATCCATCTATCCATCTATCCATCTATCCGTCTATCCGTCTATCCGTCTATCCATCTATCCGTCTATCCGTCTATCCGTCTATCCATCTATCTGTCTATCCGTCTATCCATCTATCCATCTATCCATTTATCCGTCTATCCATCTATCCGTCTATCCGTCTATCCATCTATCCATCTATCCATTTATCCGTCTATCCATCTATCCGTCTATCCGTCTATCCATCTATCCGTCTATCCATCTATCCGTCTATCCATCTATCTGTCTATCCGTCTATCCATCTATCCATCTATCCATCTATCCGTCCATCCGTCTATCCGTCTATCCATCTATCCGTCTATCCGTCTATCCGTCTATCCATCTATCTGTCTATCCGTCTATCCATCTATCCATCTATCCATTTATCCGTCTATCCATCTATCCGTCTATCCGTCTATCCATCTATCCGTCTATCCGTCTATCCATCTGTCCATCTATCCATTTATCCGTCTATCCATCTATCCATCTATCCATCTATCCTACCCATCTATCCGTCTATCCGTCTATCCGTCTATCCATCTATCCGTCTATCCGTCTATCCGTCTATCGGTCTATCCATCTATCCATCTATCCGTCTATCCGTCTATCCGTCTATCTGTCTATCCATCTATCAGTTTATCCGTTTATCCATCTATCCATCTATCCGTCTATCTGTCTATCCATCTATCCATCTATCCGTCTATCCATCTATCCATCTATCCATCTATCCTACCCATCTATCCGTCTATCCGTCTATCCGTCTATCCATCTATCCGTCTATCCGCCTATCCGTCTATCGGTCTATCCATCTATCCATCTATCCGTCTATCCGTCTATCCGTCTATCTGTCTATCCATCTATCAGTTTATCCGCCTATCCATCTATCCATCTATCCATCTATCCGTCTATCCGTCTATCCATCTATACATCTATCCGTCTATCCGTCTATCCATCTATCCATCTATCCGTCTATCCGTCTATCCGTCTATCCATCTATCAGTGTATCCATCTATCCATCTATCCATCTATCCATCTATCCATTTATCCATCTATCCATCTATCAGTTTCTCCATCTATCCATCTATCCGTCTATCCGTCTATCAATCTATCCGTCTATCCGTCTATCCGTCTATCCGTCTATCCATCTATCCGTCTATCCGTCTACCGTCTATCCATCTATCAGTTTATCCATCTATCCATCTATCCGTCTATCCATTTATCCATCTATCCATTTATCCATCTATCCATCTATCCATCTATCAGTCTATCAATCTATCCATTTATCCGTCTATCCATCTATCCATCTATCCGTCTATCCGTCTATCCATCTATCCATTTATCCGTCTATCCATCTATCAGTTTATCCATCTATCCATCTATCCATTTATCCATCTATCCATCTATCCATCTATCCATCTATCCATTTATCCATCTATCCATCTATCCATCTATCCATCTATCCATCTATCCATCTATCCGTCTATCCATCTATCCATCTATCAGTTTATCCATCTATCCATCTATCCATCTATCCATCTATCCATCTATCCGTCTATCCGTCTATCCATCTATCCGTCTATCCGTCTATCCGTCTATCCGTCTATCCGTCTATCCATCTATCTGTCTATCCGTCTATCCATCTATCCATCTATCCATTTATCCGTCAATCCATCTATCCGTCTATCCGTCTATCCATCTATCCGTCTATCCGTCTATCCATCTATCCATCTATCCATTTATCCGTCTATCCATCTATCCATCTATGCATCTATCCATCTATCCATCTATCCGTCTATCCGTCTATCCATCTATCCGTCTATCCATCTATCCGTCTATCCATCTATCTGTCTATCCGTCTATCCATCTATCCATCTATCCATCTATCCGTCCATCCGTCTATCCGTCTATCCATCTATCCGTCTATCCGTCTATCCGTCTATCCATCTATCTGTCTATCCGTCTATCCATCTATCCATCTATCCATTTATCCGTCTATCCATCTATCCGTCTATCCGTCTATCCATCTATCCGTCTATCCGTCTATCCATCTGTCCATCCATCCATCTATCCGTCTATCCATCTATCCATCTATCCATCTATCCTACCCATCTATCCGTCTATCCGTCTATCCGTCTATCCATCTATCCGTCTATCCGTCTATCCGTCTATCGGTCTATCCATCTATCCATCTATCCGTCTATCCGTCTATCCTTCTATCTGTCTATCCATCTATCAGTTTATCCGTTTATCCATCTATCCATCTATCCGTCTATCTGTCTATCCATCTATCCATCTATCCGTCTATCCATCTATCCATCTATCCATCTATCCTACCCATCTATCCGTCTATCCGTCTATCCGTCTATCCATCTATCCGTCTATCCGTCTATCCGTCTATCGGTCTATCCATCTATCCATCTATCCGTCTATCCGTCTATCCGTCTATCTGTCTATCCATCTATCAGTTTATCCGTCTATCCATCTATCCATCTATCCATCTATCCGTCTATCCGTCTATCCATCTATACATCTATCCGTCTATCCGTCTATCCATCTGTCCATCTATCCGTCTATCCGTCTATCCGTCTATCCATCTATCAGTGTATCCATCTATCCATCTATCCATCTATCCATTTATCCATCTATCCATCTATCAGTTTATCCATCTATCCATCTATCCGTCTATCCGTCTATCAATCTATCCGTCTATCCGTCTATCCGTCTATCCGTCTATCCGTCTATCCATCTATCCGTCTATCCGTCTACCGTCTATCCATCTATCAGTTTATCCATCTATCCATCTATCCGTCTATCCATTTATCCATCTATCCATTTATCCGTCTATCCATCTATCAGTTTATCCATCTATCCGTCTATCCGTCTATCCATCTATCAGTTTATCCATCTATCGGTCGATCCGTCTATCCATCTATCCGTCTATCCGTCTATCCATCTATCCGTCTATCCATCTATCCGTCTATCCGTCTATCCATTTATCCGTCTATCCATCTATCCATTTATCTGTATATCCATCTATCCGTCTATCCGTCTATCCGTCTATCCGTCTATCTGTCTATCCATCTATCCGTCTATCCATCTATCCGTCTATCCATCTATCCGTCTATCCGTCTATTCATCTATCCGTCTATCCATCTATCCGTCTATCCGTCTATCCATCTATCCGTCTATCCGTCTATCCATCTATCAGTCTATCCATCTATCCATTTATCCATCTATCCGTCGATCCGTCTATCCATCTATCCGTCTATCCGTCTATCCATCTATCCGTCTATCCATCTATCCGTCTATCCGTCTATCCATTTATCCGTCTATCCATCTATCCATTTATCTGTATATCCATCTATCCGTCTATCCGTCTATCCGTCTATCCGTCTATCTGTCTATCCATCTATCCGTCTATCCATCTATCCATCTATCCATCTATCCGTCTATCCGTCTATCCATCTATCCGTCTATCCATCTATCCGTCTATCCATCTATCTGTCTATCCGTCTATCCATCTATCCATCTATCCATCTATCCGTCTATCCGTCTATCCGTCTATCCATCTATCCGTCTATCCGTCTATCCGTCTATCCATCTATCTGTCTATCCGTCTATCCATCTATCCATCTATCCATTTATCCGTCTATCCATCTATCCGTCTATCCGTCTATCCATCTATCCATCTATCCATTTATCCGTCTATCCATCTATCCGTCTATCCGTCTATCCATCTATCCGTCTATCCATCTATCCGTCTATCCATCTATCTGTCTATCCGTCTATCCGTCTATCCATCTATCCATCTATCCGTCCATCCGTCTATCCGTCTATCCATCTATCCGTCTATCCGTCTATCCGTCTATCCATCTATCTGTCTATCCGTCTATCCATCTATCCATCTATCCATTTATCCGTCTATCCATCTATCCGTCTATCCGTCTATCCATCTATCCGTCTATCCGTCTATCCATCTGTCCATCTATCCATTTATCCGTCTATCCATCTATCCATCTATCCATCTATCCTACCCATCTATCCGTCTATCCGTCTATCCGTCTATCCATCTATCCGTCTATCCGTCTATCCGTCTATCGGTCTATCCATCTATCCATCTATCCGTCTATCCGTCTATCCGTCTATCTGTCTATCCATCTATCAGTTTATCCGTTTATCCATCTATCCATCTATCCGTCTATCTGTCTATCCATCTATCCATCTATCCGTCTATCCATCTATCCATCTATCCATCTATCCTACCCATCTATCCGTCTATCCGTCTATCCGTCTATCCATCTATCCGTCTATCCGCCTATCCGTCTATCGGTCTATCCATCTATCCATCTATCCGTCTATCCGTCTATCCGTCTATCTGTCTATCCATCTATCAGTTTATCCGTCTATCCATCTATCCATCTATCCATCTATCCGTCTATCCGTCTATCCATCTATACATCTATCCGTCTATCCGTCTATCCATCTATCCATCTATCCGTCTATCCGTCTATCCGTCTATCCATCTATCAGTGTATCCATCTATCCATCTATCCATCTATCCATCTATCCATTTATCCATCTATCCATCTATCAGTTTCTCCATCTATCCATCTATCCGTCTATCCGTCTATCAATCTATCCGTCTATCCGTCTATCCGTCTATCCGTCTATCCATCTATCCGTCTATCCGTCTACCGTCTATCCATCTATCAGTTTATCCATCTATCCATCTATCCGTCTATCCATTTATCCATCTATCCATTTATCCGTCTATCCATCTATCAGTTTATCCATCTATCCGTCTATCCGTCTATCCATCTATCAGTTTATCCATCTCTCCGTCGATCCGTCTATCCATCTATCCGTCTATCCGTCTATCCATCTATCCGTCTATCCATCTATCCGTCTATCCGTCTATCCATTTATCCGTCTATCCATCTATCCATTTATCTGTATATCCATCTATCCGTCTATCCGTCTATCCGTCTATCCGTCTATCTGTCTATCCATCTATCCGTCTATCCATCTATCCGTCTATCCATCTATCCGTCTATCCGTCTATTCATCTATCCGTCTATCCATCTATCCGTCTATCCGTCTATCCGTCTATCCATCTATCCGTCTATCCGTCTATCCATCTATCAGTCTATCCATCTATCCATTTATCCGTCTATCCATCTATCCGTCTATCCGTCTATCCGTCTATCCATTTATCCGTCTATCCGTCTATCCGTCTATCCATCTGTCGGTCTATCCGTCTATCCATCTATCTGTCTATCCATCTATCCGTCTATCCGTCTATCCGTCTATCCATCTATCCGTCTATCCGTCTATACATCTATCCGTCTATCCGTCCATCCGTCTATCCATCTATCAGTCTATCCATCTATCCATTTATCCGTCTATCCATCTATCTGTCTATCCGTCTATCCGTCTATCCATCTATCCATTTATCCGTCTATCCATCTATCAGTCTATCCATCTATCCATGTATCCCTATCCACCTATCCATCTATCCGTCTATCCGTCTATCCATCTATCCATTTATCCGTCTATCCATCTATCAGTTTATCCATCTATCCATCTATCCATTTATCCATCTATCCATCTATACATCTATCCATCTATCCATTTATCCATCTATCCATCTATCCATCTATCCATCTATCCATCTATCCGTCTATCCATCTATCCGTCTATACGTCTATCCTTTTATCCATCTATCCGTCTATCCATCTATCCGTCTATCCTTTTATCCATCTATCCGTCTATCCATCTATCTGTCTATCCGTCTATCCGTCTGTCCGTCTATCCATCTATCCATCTATCCGTCTATCCATCTATCCGTCTATCTGTCTATCCCTATCCATCTATCAGTTTATCCATCTATCCATCTATCCATCTATCCATCTATCCGTCTATCCATCTATCCATCTATCCGTCTATCCGTCTATCCATCTATCCATGTATCCGGCTATCCATCTATCCATCTATCCGTCTATCCGTCTATCCATCTATCCATTTATCCGTCTATCCATCTATCAGTTTATCCGTCTATCCATCTATCCATTTATCCATCTATCCATCTATCCATCTATCCATCTATCCATTTATCAATCTATCCATCTATCCATCTATCCATCTATCCATCTATCCGTCTATCCGTCTATCCGTCTATCCGTCTATCCTTTTATCCATCTATCCGTCTATCCATCTATCCGTCTATCCTTTTATCCATCTATCCGTCTATCCATCTATCTGTCTATCCGTCTATCCGTCTGTCCGTCTATCCATCTATCCATCTATCCGTCTATCCATCTATCCGTCTATCTGTCTATCCCTATCCATCTATCAGTTTATCCATCTATCCATCTACCCATCTATCCATCTATCCGTCTATCCATCTATCCATCTATCCGTCTATCCGTCTATCCGTCTATCCGTCTATCCGTCTATCCATCTATCCGTCTATCCATCTATCCGTCCATCTGTCTATACCTATCCATCTATCAGTTTATCCGTCTATCCATCTATCCGTCTATCCATCTATCCATCTATCCGTCTATCCGTCTATCCGTCTATCCGTCTATCCGTCTATCCGTCCATCCGTCTATCCATCTATCCATCTATCCGTCTATCCGTCTATCCGTCTATCCGTCTATCCATCTATCCGTCTATCCGTCTATCCGTCTATCCGTCTATCCATGTATCCGTCTATCCATCTATCAGTTTATCCGTTTATCCATCTATCCATCTATTCGTCTATGCATCTATCCGTCTATCCATCTATCCGTCTATCCATCTATCCATCTATCCATCTATCCATCTATCCGTCTATCCATCTATCAGTTTATCCGTCTATCCTTCTATCCGTCTATCCATCTATCAGTTTCTCCGTCTATCCATCTATCCGTCTATCCATCTATCCATCTATCCATCTATCCATCTATCAGTTTATCCGTCTATCAGTTTATCCGTCTATCCATCTATCCGTCTATCCATCTATCCATCTATCCATCTATCAGTTTATCCGTTTATCCATCTATCCATCTATCCATCTATCCATCTATCCATCTATCCGTCTATGAATCTATCCATCTATCCATCTATCCATCTATCCATCTATCAGTTTATCCGTCTATCCATCTATCCGTCTATCCATCTATCCATCTATCCATCTATCCATCTATCCGTCTATCCATCTATCAGTTTATCCGTCTATCCATCTATTCATCTATCCATCTATCCATCTATCCGTCTATCCATCTATCCATCTATCCATCTATCCATCTATCCGTCTATCCGGCTATCCATCTATCCATCTATCCATCTATCAGTTTATCCGTTTATCCATCTATCCATCTATCCGTCTATGCATCTATCCGTCTATCCATCTATCCGTCTATCCATCTATCCATCTATCCGTCTATCCATCTATCCGTCTGTCCGTCTATCTGTCTATCCATCTATCCGTCTATCCGTCTGTCCATTTATCCGCCTATCCATCTATCCATCTATCCGTCTATCCGTCTATCCGTCTATCCGTCTATCCATCTATCCGTCTATCCGTCTATCCATCTATCCGTCTATCCATCTATCCGTCTATCCGTCTATCCATCTATCCGTCTATCGTCTATCCGTCTATCCGTCTATCCGTCTATCCATCTATCCGTCTGTCCGTCTATCCGTCTATCCATCTATCCGTCTATCCGTCTATCCATCTATCTGTCTATCCGTCTATCCGTCTATCCATCTATCCATCTATCCATCTATCCATCTATCCATCTATCCGTTTATCCATCCATCCATCTATCCGTCTATCCGTCTATCCGTCTATCCGTCTATCCATCTATCCGTCTATCCATCTATCCGTTTATCCATCTATCCATCTATCAGTCTATCCATCTATCTATTTATCCGTCTATCCATCTATCTGTCTATCCATCTATCCGTCTATCCATCTATCCATTTATCCGTCTATCCATCTATCAGTTTATCCATCTATCCATCTATCCATCTATCCATCTATCAGTCTATCAATCTATCCATTTATCCGTCTATCCATCTATCCATCTATCCGTCTATCCGTCTATCCATCTATCCATTTATCCGTCTATCCATCTATCAGTTTATCCATCTATCCATCTATCCATTTATCCATCTATCCATCTATCCATCTATCCATCTATCCATTTATCCATCTATCCATCTATCCATCTATCCATCTATCCATCTATCCATCTATCCGTCTATCCATCTATCCATCTATCAGTTTATCCATCTATCCATCTATCCATCTATCCATCTATCCATCTATCCGTCTATCCGTCTATCCATCTATCCGTCTATCCGTCTATCCGTCTATCCGTCTATCCGTCTATCCATCTATCTGTCTATCCGTCTATCCATCTATCCATCTATCCATTTATCCGTCAATCCATCTATCCGTCTATCCGTCTATCCATCTATCCGTCTATCCGTCTATCCATCTATCCATCTATCCATTTATCCGTCTATCCATCTATCCATCTATGCATCTATCCATCTATCCATCTATCCGTCTATCCGTCTATCCATCTATCCGTCTATCCATCTATCCGTCTATCCATCTATCTGTCTATCCGTCTATCCATCTATCCATCTATCCATGTATCCGTCTATCCGTCTATCCGTCTATCCATCTATCCGTCTATCCGTCTATCCGTCTACCCATCTATCTGTCTATCCGTCTATCCATCTATCCATCTATCCATTTATCCGTCTATCCATCTATCCGTCTATCCGTCTATCCATCTATCCGTCTATCCGTCTATCCATCTGTCCATCTATCCGTCTATCCATCTATCCATCTATCCATCTATCCTACCCATCTATCCGTCTATCCGTCTATCCGTCTATCCATCTATCCGTCTATCCGTCTATCCGTCTATCGGTCTATCCATCTATCCATCTATCCGTCTATCCGTCTATCCGTCTATCTGTCTATCCATCTATCAGTTTATCCGTTTATCCATCTATCCATCTATCCGTCTATCTGTCTATCCATCTATCCATCTATCCGTCTATCCGTCTATCCATCTATCCATCTATCCATCTATCCGTCTATCCGTCTATCCATCTATACATCTATCCGTCTATCCGTCTATCCATCTATCCATCTATCCGTCTATCCGTCTATCCGTCTATCCATCTATCAGTGTATCCATCTATCCATCTATCCATCTATCCATCTATCCATTTATCCATCTATCCATCTATCAGTTTATCCATCTATCCATCTATCCGTCTATCCGTCTATCAATCTATCCGTCTATCCGTCTATCCGTCTATCCGTCTATCCATCTATCCGTCTATCCGTCTACCGTCTATCCATCTATCAGTTTATCCATCTATCCATCTATCCGTCTATCCATTTATCCATCTATCCATTTATCCGTCTATCCATCTATCAGTTTATCCATCTATCCGTCTATCCGTCTATCCATCTATCAGTTTATCCATCTATCCGTCGATCCGTCTATCCATCTATCCGTCTATCCGTCTATCCATCTATCCGTCTATCCATCTATCCGTCTATCCGTCTATCCATTTATCCGTCTATCCCTCTATCCATTTATCCGTATATCCATCTATCCGTCTATCCGTCTATCCGTCTATCCGTCTATCTGTCTATCCATCTATCCGTCTATCCATCTATCCATCTATCCGTCTATCCATCTATCCATCTATCCATCTATCCGTCTACCCATCTATCCGTCTATCCGTCTATCCGACTATCCATCCATCCATCTATCCATCTATCCATCTATCCATCTATCCATCTATCCATCTATCCGTCTATCCATCTATCAGTCTATCCATCTATCAGTTTATTAATCTATCCATCTATCCATCTATCCATCTATCCGTCTATCCGTCTATCCATCTATCCATCTATCCGTCTATCCTTTTATCCATCAATCCATCTATCCATCTATCCATCTATTCGTCTATGCATCTATCCGTCTATCCATCTATCCATCTATCCGTCTATCCGTCTATCTGTCTATCCGTCCATCCGTCTATCCGTCTATCCGTCTATCAGTCTATCTATCCATCTATCCGTCTATCCGTCTATCCGCCTATCCGTCTATCCATCTATCCGTCTATCCGTCTATCCATCTATCCGTCTATCCATCTATCCGTCTATCCATCTATCCGTCTATCCATCTATCAGTTTATCCGTTTATCCATCTATCCATCTATTCGTCTATGCATCTATCCGTCTATCCATCTATCCATCTATCCATCTATCCGTCTATCCATCTATCAGTTTATCCGTCTATCCTTCTATCCGTCTATCCATCTATCAGTTTATCCGTCTATCCATCTATCCGTCTATCCATCTATCCATCTATCCATCTATCCATCTATCAGTTTATCCGTCTACCAGTTTATCCGTCTATCCATCTATCCGTCTATCCATCTATCCATCTATCCATCTATCAGTTTATCCGTTTATCCATCTATCCATCTATCCATCTATCCATCTATCCATCTATCCGTCTATCCATCTATCCATCTATCCATCTACCCATCTATCCATCTATCAGTTTATCCGTCTATCCATCTATCCGTTTATCCATCTATCCATCTATCAGTCTATCCATCTATCCATTTATCCGTATATCCATCTATCCGTCTATCCGTCTATCCGTCTATCCATCTATCCGTCTATCCGTCTATCCGTCTATCCATCTATCCGTCTATCCATCTATCCATCTATCCGTCTATCCATCTATCCATCTATCCATCTATCCGTCTACCCATCTATCCGTCTATCCGTCTATCCGACTATCCATCCATCCATCTATCCATCTATCCATCTATCCATCTATCCATCTATCCATCTATCCATCTATCCGTCTATCCATCTATCAGTCTATCCATCTATCAGTTTATTAATCTATCCATCTATCCATCTATCCATCTATCCGTCTATCCGTCTATCCATCTATCCATCTATCCGTCTATCCTTTTATCCATCAATCCATCTATCCATCTATCCATCTATTCGTCTATGCATCTATCCGTCTATCCATCTATCCATCTATCCGTCTATCCGTCTATCCGTCTATCCGTCCATCCGTCTATCCGTCTATCCGTCTATCCATCTATCAGTTTATCCATCTATCCATCTATCCGTCTATCCATTTATCCATCTATCCATTTATCCGTCTATCCATCTATCAGTTTATCCATCTATCCGTCTATCCGTCTATCTGTCTATCCATCTATCAGTTTATCCGTTTATCCATCTATCCATCTATCCGTCTATCTGTCTATCCATCTATCCATCTATCCATCTATCAGTCTATCAATCTATCCATTTATCCGTCTATCCATCTATCCATCTATCCGTCTATCCGTCTATCCATCTATCCATTTATCCGTCTATCCATCTATCAGTTTATCCATCTATCCATCTATCCATTTATCCATCTATCCATCTATCCATCTATCCATCTATCCATTTATCCATCTATCCATCTATCCTATCCATCTATCCATCTATCCGTCTATCCATCTATCCATCTATCAGTTTATCCATCTATCCATCTATCCATCTATCCATCTATCCATCTATCCGTCTATCCGTCTATCCATCTATCCGTCTATCCGTCTATCTGTCTATCCATCTATCAGTTTATCCGTTTATCCATCTATCCATCTATCCGTCTATCTGTCTATCCATCTATCCATCTATCCATCTATCAGTCTATCAATCTATCCATCTATCAGTCTATCAATCTATCCATTTATCCGTCTATCCATCTATCCATCTATCCGTCTATCCGTCTATCCATCTATCCATTTATCCGTCTATCCATCTATCAGTTTATCCATCTATCCATCTATCCATTTATCCATCTATCCATCTATCCATCTATCCATCTATCCATTTATCCATCTATCCATCTATCCATCTATCCATCTATCCATCTATCCATCTATCCGTCTATCCATCTATCCATCTATCAGTTTATCCATCTATCCATCTATCCATCTAACCATCTATCCGTCTATCCGTCTATCCATCTATCCGTCTATCCGTCTATCCGTCTATCCGTCTATCCGTCTATCCATCTATCTGTCTATCCGTCTATCCATCTATCCATCTATCCATTTATCCGTCAATCCATCTATCCGTCTATCCGTCTATCCATCTATCCGTCTATCCGTCTATCCATCTATCCATCTATCCATTTATCCGTCTATCCATCTATCCATCTATGCATCTATCCATCTATCCATCTATCCGTCTATCCGTCTATCCATCTATCCGTCTATCCGTCTATCCGTCTATCCATCTATCTGTCTATCCGTCTATCCATCTATCCATCTATCCATCTATCCGTCTATCCGTCTATCCGTCTATCCATCTATCCGTCTATCCATCTATCCGTCTATCCATCTATCTGTCTATCCGTCTATCCATCTATCCATCTATCCATTTATCCGTCTATCCATCTATCCGTCTATCCGTCTATCCATCTATCCGTCTATCCGTCTATCCATCTATCCATCTATCCATCTATCCGTCTATCCATCTATCCATCTATCCATCTATCCTACCCATCTATCCGTCTATCCGTCTATCCGTCTATCCGTCTATCTGTCTATCCATCTATCAGTTTATCCGTTTATCCATCTATCCATCTATCCGTCTATCTGTCTATCCATCTATCCATCTATCCGTCTATCCGTCTATCCATCTATCCATCTATCCATCTATCCGTCTATCCGTCTATCCATCTATACATCTATCCGTCTATCCGTCTATCCATCTATCCATCTATCCGTCTATCCGTCTATCCGTCTATCCATCTATCAGTGTATCCATCTATCCATCTATCCATCTATCCATCTATCCATTTATCCATCTATCCATCTATCAGTTTATCCATCTATCCATCTATCCGTCTATCCGTCTATCAATCTATCCGTCTATCCGTCTATCCATCTATCCGTCTATCCATCTATCCGTCTATCCGTCTATCCGTCTATCCATCTATCAGTTTATCCATCTATCCATCTATCCGTCTATCCATTTATCCATCTATCCATTTATCCGTCTATCCATCTATCAGTTTATCCATCTATCCGTCTATCCGTCTATCCATCTATCAGTTTATCCATCTATCCGTCTATCCGTCTATCCATCTATCCGTCTATCCGTCTATCCATCTATCCGTCTATCCATCTATCCGTCTATCCATCTATCCATTTATCCGTCTATCCATCTATCCATTTATCCGTATATCCATCTATCCGTCTATCCGTCTATCCGTCTATCCGTCTATCCGTCTATCCATCTATCCGTCTATCCATCTATCCATCTATCCGTCTATCCATCTATCCATCTATCCATCTATCCGTCTACCCATCTATCCGTCTATCCGTCTATCCGACTATCCATCCATCCATCTATCCATCTATCCATCTATCCATCTATCCATCTATCCATCTATCCGTCTATCCATCTATCAGTCTATCCATCTATCAGTTTATTAATCTATCCATCTATCCATCTATCCATCTATCCGTCTATCCATCTATCCATCTATCCATTTATCCATCTATCCATCTATCCTATCCATCTATCCATCTATCCGTCTATCCATCTATCCATCTATCAGTTTATCCATCTATCCATCTATCCATCTATCCATCTATCCATCTATCCGTCTATCCGTCTATCCATCTATCCGTCTATCCGTCTATCTGTCTATCCATCTATCAGTTTATCCGTTTATCCATCTATCCATCTATCCGTCTATCTGTCTATCCATCTATCCATCTATCCATCTATCAGTCTATCAATCTATCCATCTATCAGTCTATCAATCTATCCATTTATCCGTCTATCCATCTATCCATCTATCCGTCTATCCGTCTATCCATCTATCCATTTATCCGTCTATCCATCTATCAGTTTATCCATCTATCCATCTATCCATTTATCCATCTATCCATCTATCCATCTATCCATCTATCCATTTATCCATCTATCCATCTATCCATCTATCCATCTATCCATCTATCCATCTATCCGTCTATCCATCTATCCATCTATCAGTTTATCCATCTATCCATCTATCCATCTAACCATCTATCCGTCTATCCGTCTATCCATCTATCCGTCTATCCGTCTATCCGTCTATCCGTCTATCCGTCTATCCATCTATCTGTCTATCCGTCTATCCATCTATCCATCTATCCATTTATCCGTCAATCCATCTATCCGTCTATCCGTCTATCCATCTATCCGTCTATCCGTCTATCCATCTATCCATCTATCCATTTATCCGTCTATCCATCTATCCATCTATGCATCTATCCATCTATCCATCTATCCGTCTATCCGTCTATCCATCTATCCGTCTATCCGTCTATCCGTCTATCCATCTATCTGTCTATCCGTCTATCCATCTATCCATCTATCCATCTATCCGTCTATCCGTCTATCCGTCTATCCATCTATCCGTCTATCCATCTATCCGTCTATCCATCTATCTGTCTATCCGTCTATCCATCTATCCATCTATCCATTTATCCGTCTATCCATCTATCCGTCTATCCGTCTATCCATCTATCCGTCTATCCGTCTATCCATCTATCCATCTATCCATCTATCCGTCTATCCATCTATCCATCTATCCATCTATCCTACCCATCTATCCGTCTATCCGTCTATCCGTCTATCCGTCTATCTGTCTATCCATCTATCAGTTTATCCGTTTATCCATCTATCCATCTATCCGTCTATCTGTCTATCCATCTATCCATCTATCCGTCTATCCGTCTATCCATCTATCCATCTATCCATCTATCCGTCTATCCGTCTATCCATCTATACATCTATCCGTCTATCCGTCTATCCATCTATCCATCTATCCGTCTATCCGTCTATCCGTCTATCCATCTATCAGTGTATCCATCTATCCATCTATCCATCTATCCATCTATCCATTTATCCATCTATCCATCTATCAGTTTATCCATCTATCCATCTATCCGTCTATCCGTCTATCAATCTATCCGTCTATCCGTCTATCCATCTATCCGTCTATCCATCTATCCGTCTATCCGTCTATCCGTCTATCCATCTATCAGTTTATCCATCTATCCATCTATCCGTCTATCCATTTATCCATCTATCCATTTATCCGTCTATCCATCTATCAGTTTATCCATCTATCCGTCTATCCGTCTATCCATCTATCAGTTTATCCATCTATCCGTCTATCCGTCTATCCATCTATCCGTCTATCCGTCTATCCATCTATCCGTCTATCCATCTATCCGTCTATCCATCTATCCATTTATCCGTCTATCCATCTATCCATTTATCCGTATATCCATCTATCCGTCTATCCGTCTATCCGTCTATCCGTCTATCCGTCTATCCATCTATCCGTCTATCCATCTATCCATCTATCCGTCTATCCATCTATCCATCTATCCATCTATCCGTCTACCCATCTATCCGTCTATCCGTCTATCCGACTATCCATCCATCCATCTATCCATCTATCCATCTATCCATCTATCCATCTATCCATCTATCCGTCTATCCATCTATCAGTCTATCCATCTATCAGTTTATTAATCTATCCATCTATCCATCTATCCATCTATCCGTCTATCCGTCTATCCATCTATCCATCTATCCGTCTATCCTTTTATCCATCAATCCATCTATCCATCTATCCATCTATTCGTCTATGCATCTATCCGTCTATCCATCTATCCATCTATCCGTCTATCCGTCTATCTGTCTATCCGTCCATCCGTCTATCCGTCTATCCATCTATCAGTCTATCTATCCATCTATCCGTCTATCCGTCTATCCGCCTATCCGTCTATCCATCTATCCGTCTATCCGTCTATCCATCTATCCGTCTATCCATCTATCCGTCTATCCATCTATCCGTCTATCCATCTATCAGTTTATCCGTTTATCCATCTATCCATCTATTCGTCTATGCATCTATCCGTCTATCCATCTATCCGTCTATCCATCTATCCATCTATCCATCTATCCGTCTATCCATCTATCAGTTTATCCGTCTATCCTTCTATCCGTCTATCCATCTATCAGTTTATCCGTCTATCCATCTATCCGTCTATCCATCTATCCATCTATCCATCTATCCATCTATCAGTTTATCCGTCTACCAGTTTATCCGTCTATCCGTCTATCCGTCTATCCGTCTATCCGACTATCCATCTATCCGTCTATCCGTCTATCCATCTATCCGTCTATCCATCTATCCGTCTATCCGTCTATCCATCTATCCGTCTATCCATCTATCGTCTATCCGTCTATCCGTCTATCCGTCTATCCATCTATCCGTCTGTCCGTCTATCCGTCTATCCATCTATCCGTCTATCCGTCTATCCATCTATCTGTCTATCCGTCTATCCGTCTATCCATCTATCCATCTATCCATCTATCCGTTTATCCATCCATCCATCTATCCGTCTATCCGTCTATCCGTCTATCCGTCTATCCATCTATCCGTCTATCCATCTATCCGTTTATCCATCTATCCATCTATCAGTCTATCCATCTATCCATTTATCCGTCTATCCATCTATCTGTCTATCCGTCTATCCGTCTATCCATCTATCCATTTATCCGTCTATCCATCTATCAGTTTATCCATCTATCCATCTATCCATCTATCCATCTATCAGTCTATCAATCTATCCATTTATCCGTCTATCCATCTATCCATCTATCCGTCTATCCGTCTATCCATCTATCCATTTATCCGTCTATCCATCTATCAGTTTATCCATCTATCCATCTATCCATTTATCCATCTATCCATCTATCCATCTATCCATCTATCCATTTATCCATCTATCCATCTATCCATCTATCCATCTATCCATCTATCCATCTATCCGTCTATCCATCTATCCATCTATCAGTTTATCCATCTATCCATCTATCCATCTATCCATCTATCCATCTATCCGTCTATCCGTCTATCCATCTATCCGTCTATCCGTCTATCCGTCTATCCGTCTATCCGTCTATCCATCTATCTGTCTATCCGTCTATCCATCTATCCATCTATCCATTTATCCGTCAATCCATCTATCCGTCTATCCGTCTATCCATCTATCCGTCTATCCGTCTATCCATCTATCCATCTATCCATTTATCCGTCTATCCATCTATCCATCTATGCATCTATCCATCTATCCATCTATCCGTCTATCCGTCTATCCATCTATCCGTCTATCCATCTATCCGTCTATCCATCTATCTGTCTATCCGTCTATCCATCTATCCATCTATCCATCTATCCGTCTATCCGTCTATCCGTCTATCCATCTATCCGTCTATCCGTCTATCCGTCTATCCATCTATCTGTCTATCCGTCTATCCATCTATCCATCTATCCATTTATCCGTCTATCCATCTATCCGTCTATCCGTCTATCCATCTATCCGTCTATCCGTCTATCCATCTGTCCATCTATCCATCTATCCGTCTATCCATCTATCCATCTATCCATCTATCCTACCCATCTATCCGTCTATCCGTCTATCCGTCTATCCATCTATCCGTCTATCCGTCTATCCGTCTATCCGTCTATCCATCTATCCATCTATCCGTCTATCCGTCTATCCGTCTATCTGTCTATCCATCTATCAGTTTATCCGTTTATCCATCTATCCATCTATCCGTCTATCTGTCTATCCATCTATCCATCTGTCCGTCTATCCGTCTATCCATCTATCCATCTATCCATCTATCCGTCTATCCGTCTATCCATCTATACATCTATCCGTCTATCCGTCTATCCATCTATCCATCTATCCGTCTATCCGTCTATCCGTCTATCCATCTATCAGTGTATCCATCTATCCATCTATCCATCTATCCATCTATCCATTTATCCATCTATCCATCTATCAGTTTATCCATCTATCCATCTATCCGTCTATCCGTCTATCAATCTATCCGTCTATCCGTCTATCCGTCTATCCATCTATCCATCTATCCGTCTATCCGTCTACCGTCTATCCATCTATCAGTTTATCCATCTATCCATCTATCCGTCTATCCATTTATCCATCTATCCATTTATCCGTCTATCCATCTATCAGTTTATCCATCTATCCGTCTATCCGTCTATCCATCTATCAGTTTATCCATCTATCCGTCTATCCGTCTATCCATCTATCCGTCTATCCGTCTATCCATCTATCCGTCTATCCATCTATCCGTCTATCCGTCTATCCATTTATCCGTCTATCCATCTATCCATTTATCCGTATATCCATCTATCCGTCTATCCGTCTATCCGTCTATCCGTCTATCTGTCTATCCATCTATCCGTCTATCCATCTATCCATCTATCCGTCTATCCATCTATCCATCTATCCATCTATCCGTCTACCCATCTATCCGTCTATCCGTCTATCCGACTATCCATCCATCCATCTATCCATCTATCCATCTATCCATCTATCCATCTATCCATCTATCCATCTATCCGTCTATCCATCTATCAGTCTATCCATCTATCAGTTTATTAATCTATCCATCTATCCATCTATCCATCTATCCGTCTATCCGTCTATCCATCTATCCATCTATCCGTCTATCCTTTTATCCATCAATCCATCTATCCATCTATCCATCTATTCGTCTATGCATCTATCCGTCTATCCATCTATCCATCTATCCGTCTATCCGTCTATCTGTCTATCCGTCCATCCGTCTATCCGTCTATCCGTCTATCAGTCTATCTATCCATCTATCCGTCTATCCGTCTATCCGCCTATCCGTCTATCCATCTATCCGTCTATCCGTCTATCCATCTATCCGTCTATCCATCTATCCGTCTATCCATCTATCCGTCTATCCATCTATCAGTTTATCCGTTTATCCATCTATCCATCTATTCGTCTATGCATCTATCCGTCTATCCATCTATCCATCTATCCATCTATCCGTCTATCCATCTATCAGTTTATCCGTCTATCCTTCTATCCGTCTATCCATCTAACAGTTTATCCGTCTATCCATCTATCCGTCTATCCATCTATCCATCTATCCATCTATCCATCTATCAGTTTATCCGTCTACCAGTTTATCCGTCTATCCATCTATCCGTCTATCCATCTATCCATCTATCAGTTTATCCGTTTATCCATCTATCCATCTATCCATCTATCCATCTATCCATCTATCCGTCTATCCATCTATCCATCTATCCATCTATCCATCTATCCATCTATCAGTTTATCCGTCTATCCATCTATCCGTTTATCCATCTATCCATCTATCAGTCTATCCATCTATCCATTTATCCGTATATCCATCTATCCGTCTATCCGTCTATCCGTCTATCCACCTATCCGTCTATCCGTCTATCCGTCTATCCATCTATCCGTCTATCCATCTATCCATCTATCCGTCTATCCATCTATCCATCTATCCATCTATCCGTCTACCCATCTATCCGTCTATCCGTCTATCCGACTATCCATCCATCCATCTATCCATCTATCCATCTATCCATCTATCCATCTATCCATCTATCCATCTATCCGTCTATCCATCTATCAGTCTATCCATCTATAAGTTTATTAATCTATCCATCTATCCATCTATCCATCTATCCGTCTATCCGTCTATCCATCTATCCATCTATCCGTCTATCCTTTTATCCATCAATCCATCTATCCATCTATCCATCTATTCGTCTATGCATCTATCCGTCTATCCATCTATCCATCTATCCGTCTATCCGTCTATCCGTCTATCCGTCCATCCGTCTATCCGTCTATCCGTCTATCCATCTATCAGTTTATCCATCTATCCATCTATCCGTCTATCCATTTATCCATCTATCCATTTATCCGTCTATCCATCTATCAGTTTATCCATCTATCCGTCTATCCGTCTATCTGTCTATCCATCTATCAGTTTATCCGTTTATCCATCTATCCATCTATCCGTCTATCTGTCTATCCATCTATCCATCTATCCATCTATCAGTCTATCAATCTATCCATTTATCCGTCTATCCATCTATCCATCTATCCGTCTATCCGTCTATCCATCTATCCATTTATCCGTCTATCCATCTATCAGTTTATCCATCTATCCATCTATCCATTTATCCATCTATCCATCTATCCATCTATCCATCTATCCATTTATCCATCTATCCATCTATCCATCTATCCATCTATCCATCTATCCGTCTATCCATCTATCCATCTATCAGTTTATCCATCTATCCATCTATCCATCTATCCATCTATCCATCTATCCGTCTATCCGTCTATCCATCTATCCGTCTATCCGTCTATCTGTCTATCCATCTATCAGTTTATCCGTTTATCCATCTATCCATCTATCCGTCTATCTGTCTATCCATCTATCCATCTATCCATCTATCAGTCTATCAATCTATCCATCTATCAGTCTATCAATCTATCCATTTATCCGTCTATCCATCTATCCATCTATCCGTCTATCCGTCTATCCATCTATCCATTTATCCGTCTATCCATCTATCAGTTTATCCATCTATCCATCTATCCATTTATCCATCTATCCATCTATCCATCTATCCATCTATCCATTTATCCATCTATCCATCTATCCATCTATCCATCTATCCATCTATCCGTCTATCCATCTATCCATCTATCAGTTTATCCATCTATCCATCTATCCATCTAACCATCTATCCGTCTATCCGTCTATCCATCTATCCGCCTATCCGTCTATCCGTCTATCCGTCTATCCGTCTATCCATCTATCTGTCTATCCGTCTATCCATCTATCCATCTATCCATTTATCCGTCAATCCATCTATCCGTCTATCCGTCTATCCATCTATCCGTCTATCCGTCTATCCATCTATCCATCTATCCATTTATCCGTCTATCCATCTATCCATCTATGCATCTATCCATCTATCCATCTATCCGTCTATCCGTCTATCCATCTATCCGTCTATCCGTCTATCCGTCTATCCATCTATCTGTCTATCCGTCTATCCATCTATCCATCTATCCATCTATCCGTCTATCCGTCTATCCGTCTATCCATCTATCCGTCTATCCATCTATCCGTCTATCCATCTATCTGTCTATCCGTCTATCCATCTATCCATCTATCCATTTATCCGTCTATCCATCTATCCGTCTATCCGTCTATCCATCTATCCGTCTATCCGTCTATCCATCTATCCATCTATCCATCTATCCGTCTATCCATCTATCCATCTATCCATCTATCCTACCCATCTATCCGTCTATCCGTCTATCCGTCTATCCGTCTATCTGTCTATCCATCTATCAGTTTATCCGTTTATCCATCTATCCATCTATCCGTCTATCTGTCTATCCATCTATCCATCTATCCGTCTATCCGTCTATCCATCTATCCATCTATCCATCTATCCGTCTATCCGTCTATCCATCTATACATCTATCCGTCTATCCGTCTATCCATCTATCCATCTATCCGTCTATCCGTCTATCCGTCTATCCATCTATCAGTGTATCCATCTATCCATCTATCCATCTATCCATCTATCCATTTATCCATCTATCCATCTATCAGTTTATCCATCTATCCATCTATCCGTCTATCCGTCTATCCATCTATCAGTTTATCCATCTATCCGTCTATCCGTCTATCCATCTATCCGTCTATCCGTCTATCCATCTATCCGTCTATCCATCTATCCGTCTATCCATCTATCCATTTATCCGTCTATCCATCTATCCATCTATCCGTATATCCGTCTATCCGTCTATCCGTCTATCCGTCTATCCGTCTATCCGTCTATCCATCTATCCGTCTATCCATCTATCCATCTATCCGTCTATCCATCTATCCATCTATCCATCTATCCGTCTACCCATCTATCCGTCTATCCGTCTATCCGACTATCCATCCATCCATCCATCCATCTATCCATCTATCCATCTATCCATCTATCCATCTATCCATCTATCCGTCTATCCATCTATCAGTCTATCCATCTATCAGTTTATTAATCTATCCATCTATCCATCTATCCATCTATCCGTCTATCCGTCTATCCATCTATCCATCTATCCGTCTATCCTTTTATCCATCAATCCATCTATCCATCTATCCATCTATTCGTCTATGCATCTATCCGTCTATCCATCTATCCATCTATCCGTCTATCCGTCTCTCTGTCTATCCGTCCATCCGTCTATCCGTCTATCCATCTATCAGTCTATCTATCCATCTATCCGTCTATCCGTCTATCCGCCTATCCATCTATCCATCTATCCGTCTATCCGTCTATCCATCTATCCGTCTATCCATCTATCCGTCTATCCATCTATCCGTCTATCCATCTATCAGTTTATCCGTTTATCCATCTATCCATCTATTCGTCTATGCATCTATCCGTCTATCCATCTATCCGTCTATCCATCTATCCATCTATCCATCTATCCGTCTATCCATCTATCAGTTTATCCGTCTATCCTTCTATCCGTCTATCCATCTATCAGTTTATCCGTCTATCCATCTATCCGTCTATCCATCTATCCATCTATCCATCTATCCATCTATCAGTTTATCCGTCTACCAGTTTATCCGTCTATCCATCTATCCGTCTATCCATCTATCCATCTATCCATCTATCAGTTTATCCGTTTATCCATCTATCCATCTATCCATCTATCCATCTATCCGTCTATCCATCTATCCATCTATCCATCTATCCATCTATCCATCTATCAGTTTATCCGTCTATCCATCTATCCGTCTATCCATCTATCCATCTATCCGTTTATCCATCTATCCATCTATCAGTCTATCCATCTATCCATTTATCCGTATATCCATCTATCCGTCTATCCGTCTATCCGTCTATCCGTCTATCCGTCTATCCGTCTATCCATCTATCCATCTATCCGTCTATCCATCTATCCATCTATCCGTCTATCCATCTATCCATCTATCCATCTATCCGTCTACCCATCTATCCGTCTATCCGTCTATCCGACTATCCATCCATCCATCTATCCATCTATCCATCTATCCATCTATCCATCTATCCATCTATCCGTCTATCCATCTATCAGTCTATCCATCTATCAGTTTATTAATCTATCCATCTATCCATCTATCCATCTATCCGTCTATCCGTCTATCCATCTATCCATCTATCCGTCTATCCTTTTATCCATCAATCCATCTATCCATCTATCCATCTATTCGTCTATGCATCTATCCGTCTATCCATCTATCCATCTATCCGTCTATCCGTCTATCCGTCTATCCGTCCATCCGTCTATCCGTCTATCCGTCTATCAGTCTATCTATCCATCTATCCGTCTATCCGTCTATCCGCCTATCCGTCTATCCATCTATCCGTCTATCCGTCTATCCATCTATCCGTCTATCCGTCTATCCGTCTATCCATCTATCCGTCTATCCATCTATCCGTCTATCCATCTATCCGTCTATCCATCTATCAGTTTATCCGTTTATCCATCTATCCATCTATTCGTCTATGCATCTATCCGTCTATCCATCTATCCGTCTATCCATCTATCCATCTATCCATCTATCCGTCTATCCATCTATCAGTTTATCCGTCTATCCTCTATCCGTCTATCCATCTATCAGTTTATCCGTCTATCCATCTATCCGTCTATCCATCTATCCATCTATCCATCTATCCATCTATCAGTTTATCCGTCTACCAGTTTATCCGTCTATCCATCTATCCGTCTATCCATCTATCCATCTATCCATCTATCAGTTTATCCGTTTATCCATCTATCCATCTATCCATCTATCCACCTATCCATCTATCCGTCTATCCATCTATCCATCTATCCATCTATCGATCTATCCATCTATCAGTTTATCCGTCTATCCATCTATCCGTCTATCCATCTATCCATCTATCCGTCTATCCGTCTATCCGTCTATCCATCTATCCGTCTATCCGTCTATCCATCTATCCGTCTATCCATCTATCTGTCTATCCGTCTATCCATCTATCCGTCTATCCATCTATCCATCTATCGTCTATCCGTCTATCCGTCTATCCGTCTATCCATCTATTCGTCTATCCGTCTATCCGTCTATCCATCTATCCGTCTATCCGTCTATTCATCTATCTGTCTATCCGTCTATCCGTCTATCCATCTATCCATCTATCCATCTATCCGTTTATCCATCTATCCATCTATCAGTCTATCCATCTATCCATTTATCCTTTTTTTTTTTTTTTTTTTTTTTTTTAAATTTTATTATTGGAGATAGGTACATAATCTATTACATCATTACTGTCTTACATTTTTAAATTGATAATATTGTCAGTTATTATTACATTGTCTCCAATACTTTTTGCATTTTTCTTCGTTTTTTTTATAACTAGATAGAGCTAAAGGGATAGATGAAATAGAGAGAAAGAGGAAGGAAAAAGAAAGCTAAAATTAAAAAAAAAAGGAAAAGGAGTGAAAGAGGTAATTGAAGAAGAATGGAAAAATTTGTTAGAGTTTAAAAACATCATTCGAGATATGTTCGTACATTTCGGAGTATAACATTTCATCCAATCTTTAGTCCGGGTGCTAGTCAGGTTCCTGTGCTGAACTATTCTGACCCTTTAAGTAATCAATAAAAGGAGACCATGTTCCAACGAATAATTCCTGTTTGTCCAACAGGGAAAATCTGATTCTTTCCACGTTTAAGGTTTCCGTCATTTCTATAATCCACATTTTGATTGTGGGGGTCGTAGGGCCTTTCCAAAATTTTAGGATTAATTTTTTTCCTGTTATTAAACTGTAATCGATAAAGTTTCTTTGTGTTATTCTAAGTGTTTGATTTAATTCTAATATTCCGAGTATTATTAATTTTGAATTTGGTTCCAGTTGTGTGTTGGTTACTTTGGATATTATACTAAAAATATTTACCCAGAAATTTTTAATTTTTGTACAGTTTGTAAACATGTGCGATAACGTAGCTTCTAAATGTTGACATTTATCACATATAGGTGAGATATGTTGAAAAATTTTATGTAATTTTGTTTTGGCGTAATGTAACCTATGTATTACTTTAAATTGTATTAGAGAATGTCTTGCGTTTAGTGAACACTGATGTATGTGTTGTAAACTTTCTTCCCAAGTGTCTTTCGTTATTACCTGATTTAATTCTTTTTCCCATGCTTGTCTGTGTAAGTCCGTCAAAGGAATGTCACTGTCTAATAAGATATTATATATATAAGATATTAATTTTTCTGTATTAGGATGCTTATTCCAACATTCATCAAGAATCTCTGGGTTTCTATTTCGAAAATTTTTAGAATTCGATTTAATATAATCTCTAAGTTGAAGATATCTGAAATAATCATTTCCTCGAAGTCCATAAATCTGTTGCAACTCCTGAAATGTCAAAAAAGAGCCTTCCTTGTAAAGGTGTCCCATATTTTTAATTCCATAATTCTTCCATTGTGTAAAACCCCCGTCTAAACATGAAGGCTTAAACAATGAATTATTCACAATTGGAAGACAAAGAGATAAGTTATCTAATTTTAATGTCTTTTTTAATTGTTTCCAAATTCTTATAGCACTAAATATTATAGAGTTTTCCCTGTAAATTTTCTTGTTTACTTTAGACGTAGCAAATAATATCGAACCAATATCATAAGGCATACAATCTTCCTTTTCCATTTTTAACCAGTCTGGTTGCTGGTCTATTTCTCCCAACCAGAAATTCATATTTTTAATATTAACTGCCCAGAAATAAAACAAAAAGTTAGGTAAAACCAAGCCTCCATTATTTTTTGATTTACACGGGTGTATTTTGCTTATCCTATGATTCTTATAATCCCAGATAAAATCATTAACAATAGAGTCCAATTTTTTAAAGAAGTTTTTTGCCAGGTATATCGGAATCGTCTGAAAAAAGGTATAATATTTGCGGTAGAAAAATCATTTTTATGGCATTAATTTTGCCAACCATTGAAATAGGTAATGTTTTCCAGTATTGGATATTCTTATGTAATTTATTCAATAATGGGGGGAATTTGCTTTAAATAATGATGTATATATCTTAGTTACATAGATACCTAGATATTTAAATTTTTCATTTACTACTTTAAATGGGAATTGTTGTATTATCTGTTTGTTATGTTCCCTTATTGGCATAATTTCACTTTTATTCCAATTTATTCTGTATCCTGAAAGTGCACCGAATTGGTTTATTAGTTTTAATAGGTTTGGGATACTAATTTCTGGTTTTGTGATGTAAATTAATACGTCATCTGCGTATAGAGAAATTTTATTCACTGTGTCTTTAGTGTTATACCCATATATTTCCGGATGCCCCCTAATTCTTTCTGCAAGTGGCTCAATAGCAAGTGCAAATAGTAATGGAGATAACGGGCATCCTTGTCTACAACCTCTAGATAGACTGAATTTAGATGACAGTCTTTGGTTGGTAAGTATTCTAGCCGTAGGATTTGTGTATAGCAGTTTTATCCATGTGCAAAATGTCTCCCCTAGCTGCATCTTTTCCATCACCGAAAATAAATAAGGCCATTCGACCTGATCAACTGCTTTTTCAGCGTCAAGTGAGATTATTGCTAAATCTTCATTAATAATTCTCTTGGTATATATAATATTAAATAATCTTCTTAGATTATAATATGAATACCGTTTCTGAATAAAGCCTGTTTGGTCAGGGTGTATTAATTTATTCATCACTGTACTTAATCTACGTGCTAGTATTTTAGTTAGTATTTTCTGGTCTGTATTCAGAAGTGCAATTGCTCTGTATGATCCCGGATCTTCCGGATCTTTATCAGCTTTAGGAATAAGCGTTATTATAGATTCATTTAAGGTGTCTGGGAGTTTCTGTTGGGTGTAGATATAATCATATAGTCTTTGCAAGCGTGGGCACAGTAAATCATGAAATTTTTTGTAAAATTCGGAACCTAGACCATCTGGCCCTACTGCCTTACCATTTTTTAGAGAGCCAATAGACTCCTCAATATCCTTTATCGTAATTTCCCTTTCTAATAATTCTCTATCATTTGAATCTAAACCTTTTAAATTACATTTTATTAAAAAATCTCCTATTCCTTCTGATTGTGCTACAGTTTTAGTTGAATAAAGGTTATGATAGTATTGTAGAAATCTATCATTTATATCCTTGGGCATTTTTAATAATTCTCCTGTCTCTGTTCTAATTTTATGAATTATTTTTTCCCCTTCCATTTTTCGCAGCTGGCGTGCTAATAGTTTTTGTGGTTTGTCTCCAAATTCAAACTGTAATTGTTTGGTTTTTTGATAAAGTTTTATTACTTGTTCTGAGTACATTTTATTTAATTTATATTTCAGTACAGCAATTTTATTATGTTTTAACGTAGATGGCGTTCTCGCATTTTCTATATCTAGTTGCTTAATTTCACTTTCCAGTGCTTGTTGTTTAATCCTGTTTTCTTTATTATAAAATGCTTGGGCAGAGATTAATGTACCTCGAACATATGCTTTAAACGTCTCCCACATAAGAGAAGCAGGTGTGTCAGGGTTGTCATTTACCTCAAAAAATATTTGGATTTGTTTAATAATATATTCCTGGCATGATCTTTCGTTCAAGATTTGTGGGTTAAGTCTCCAATATGTTTGTTTCTCGGACATTCCATTCAATTTAATCATGAATGTTACCGGTGCGTGATCTGAGATTATGATGTTATGATATTTTGAATTATAAGTAAATGGAATAAACGTAGAGTCAACTAAAAAGTAATCTATTCTTGAGTATGTTTTGTGTACTGGTGAATAAAATGAATATTCCCGTCCGGTTGGGTTTTCTATTCTCCAGATATCCTTAATATTAGTGGTATTCATAAATGAATTTAAAAATACACTTGAATTGGATGTTGCTTTTTTTTGCCTTGATGATCTATCTAAGTATGGGTCTAATGTACAATTGAAGTCTCCTCCAATTATTAATTTGTATTGTGCAAATTCAGGAATTTTATTAAATGTTTTGTGAAAAAAAGTGGGGTTATCGAAGTTAGGCCCATAAACATTTAGAAGGATCACTTTGTCTCCATTTAACTCTCCAACCACTATAATATATCTGCCATCAATATCCACTATTATTGAAGAGGTCGCAAAAGGTATTCCTTTACGAATTACTATTGCAACTCCTCTTGACTTGTGGGAAAAAGAGGAATGATATGATTCAGCGATCCACTTAGCTTTATTCAACCTTTCTCTGTAACTTAGTTCTTGAAACCCATGCAACGTTGCAGTAAATCTCCTCTGTACTCTCTCTATTTTGTTGACATCCTTCCTATAATTGGGCGACCAAAATTGTACACCATACTCCAGGTTTGGTCTCACCAATGCCTTGTACAATTTTAACATTACATCCCAACTTCTATACTCAATGCTCTGATTTATAAAGGCTAGCCTACCAAAAGCTTCCTTTACCACCCTATCTATATGAGATTCCACCTTCCTTGAAGTTCCTTGATGCACGGTTATTCCCAGATCCCTCTGTTCAACTGCATTCTTCAATTCCCTACCATTTACCATGTACGTCCATTTTTGATTTGTCCTGCCAAGGTGTAGCACCTCCCATTTATCAGCATTAAACTCCATCTGCCATCTTTCAGCCCATTCTTCCAAATGGCCTAAATCACTCTGTAGACTTTGGAAATCCTCTTCATTATCCACAACTATCTTGGTATCATCTGCATACTTACTAATCCAATTTACCACACCTTCAACCAGATCATTGATGTACTTGACAAACAACAAAGGACCCAACACAGATCCCTGAGGCACCCCACTAGTCACCTGCCTCCAACCCGACAAACAGCCATCCACCATTACCCTCTGGCGTCTCCCATTCAGCCACTGTTGAATCCATCTTGCTACTCCTGCATTTATACTCAACAGTTGAACCTTCTTAACCAACCTTCCATGAGGAACCTTGTCAAAGGCCTTACTAAAGTCCATATAGACAACATCCACTGCTTTACCCTCGTCAATTTCCCTAGTAACCTCTTCAAAAAATTCAAGAAGATTAGTCAAACATGACCTTCCAGGCACAAATCCATGTTGACTGTTCCTAATCAGACCCTGTTTATCTAGATGCTTATATATATTAGCTCTAAGTATCTTTTCCATTAATTTGCCCACCACTGAAGTCAAACTAACAGGTCTATAATTGCTAGGTTTACTCTTAGAACCCTTTTTAAACAATGGAACAACATGCGCAGTACGCCAATCCTCGGGGACTATTCCGTTTCTAATGACATTTGAAATATTTCTGTCATAGCCCCGGCTATTTCCACACTAACTTCCCTCAATGTCCTAGGGAATATCCTGTCAGGACCTGGAGACTTGTCCACTTTTATATTTTTCAAAAGTGTCAGTACTTCTTTTATTTTGAACCTCATAGTATCCATAGCTACTCTACTAGTTTCCCTTACCTCACATAATTCAATATCCTTCTCCTTGGTGAATACCGAAGAAAAATAAATTGTTCAATATCTCCCCCATCTCTTTTGGCTCTGCAGATAGCTGTCCACTCCGTCTCTCCAATGGACCAATTTTATCCCTCGTTATCCTTTTGCAATTAATATAGCTGTAGAAACCCTTTGGATTGACTTTCACCTTACTTGCCAAAGCAACCTCATATCTTCTTTTAGCTTTTCTAATTTCTTTCTTAAGATTCTTTTTACATTCCTTATACTCCTCAAGCACCTCATTTACTTCATGCTGCCTATAGTTATTGTAGATCTCCCTCTTTTTCCGAACAAGATGTCCAATTTCCCTTGAAAACCAGGGCTCTTTCCAATCTTTACTGTTTCCTTTCAACCGAACAGGAACATAAAGATTCTGTACTCTTAAAATTTCCCCTTTAAATGTCCTCCATTTCTCTTCTACATCTTTCCCATAAAACAAAATGTCCCAGTTCACCCCTTTTAAATCATCTCGCATCGCATCAAAGTTAGTCTTTCTCCAATCAAAAATCTCAACCCTAGGTCCAGTTCTGACCCTCTCCATAATTATATTGAAACTAATGGTATTGTGATCACTGGACCCGAAGTGCTCCCCAACGCATACCTCCGCCACCTGACCCATCTCATTTCCTAACAGGAGGTCCAGCACCCCCCCCCCCTTCTCTAGTAGGTAGTTCTATGTATTGCTGCAAAAAACTATCCTGCACACATTTTACAAACTCCAACCCATCCAGCCCATTTACAGAATGTGTTTCCCAGTCTATGTGTGGAAAGTTGAAATCTCCCACAATCACTACCTTGTGCTTACTACTAATATCTACAATCTCCTTACATATTTGCTCTTCCAATTCTCGATCCCCATTTGGCGGTCTATAATACACCCCTATAAGTGTTGCTACCCCTTTCCCATTTCTCAGTTCCACCCAAATAGCCTCCCTAGATGAGCCCTCCAATCTATCCTGCCAAAGCACTGCTGTAATATCTTCCCTGACTAGCAATGCAACACCTCCACCTCTTGCCCCTCCAATTCTATCACACCTGTAGCAACGAAATCCTGGAATATTTAGTTTCCAATCACAGCCCTCCTGCAACCATGTTTCACTGATCGCCACAACATCATACTTCCAGGTGTCAATCCAGACTCTAAGTTCATCCACTTTTCTTACAATGCTCCTAGCATTAAAATATACACATTTAAGAAACCCCCCGTCTCTTATTCTCTGTTTATTTCCTTTTTTTCTGGATTATACTGAAGAAAGACCCAAAGTGCTGGAGTAACGCAGCTGGTCAGACAGCATCTCTGGAGGAAAGGGATAGGCGACATTTCGGGTCGAGACCCTTCTTCAGACTCAAGTTCCTCCAGTTTACGGTTTTCTCTTCACCAGAGAGGAGATCGGTGTGTATAGTTGGGGGAGGCTCCACTGGTGTATAATAAGGGGCATACATGACTGGTCGCATTTTGCTTTTGTGTAGGAGGGAACTGCAGATGCTGGTTTACACGGAAGATAGACACAAAAACCTGGAGTAACTCAGTGGGACAGGCAGCATCTCCGGATAGAAGGAATGAGTGACGTTTTGGTTCAAGATCCTTCTTCAGACTCAGAGTCTCGACTAGAAAAGTCACCCATTCCTTTTATCCAGAGCCGCTGCTTGTCCCGTTGAGTTACTCCAACATTTTGCGACTATGCATCTTGCTTTTGTTCGGTAACTGAATGCCAAGGAACAAAGGAGATTATCAAGAGTGGTCGACACTGCCCAGTCCTTCGCGAATACTGATCTCTCTGCCATCGAAGGGATTTATAGGAGGTACTGCCTCAAAATAACAGCCAATATCATCAATGACTCGCATCACCATGGCCACCCTTTTATTTCACAATTAGCATCGGAGAAAAAGCGCAGGTGTCTGAAGATAGGCACAAAATGCCGGAGTAACTCAGCGGGACAGGCAGCATCTCTGGATAGAAGGAATGGGTGGCATTTTAGGTCGATAACCTTCTTCAGACTGAGTCAGGGGAGAGGGAGACACAGATAAGGAAGCATAACGTGTGAAAACAAGACATCAAAGGAGATGGAGATCAAGGAAAATGTAGATCATTGTTAGTCAAAACGTCACCCATTCCTTCCAGCCAGAGATGCTGTCTGTCCCGCTGAGTTACTCCAGCATTTTGTTAGGTAGACAAAAATGCTGGAGAAACTCAGTGAGTGAAGCAGCATCTATGGAACGAAGGAAATAGGCGACGTTTCGGGTCGAGGGTCACGACCGTCGACCCGAAACGTCGCCTATTCCTTCACTCCATAGATGCTGCCTCACCTGCTGAGTTTCTCCAGCATTTTTGTCTACCTTCAATTTTCCAGCATCTGCAGTTCCTTCTCCAGCATTTTGTTTCTGTTTTGGTGTAAATCAGCATCTGCAGTTCCTTCCTACACAAAAGAAACTGTAACCTGAAGACTCAGCAACACTAACCTCATCTGTGAACCTCCATGGGCTGATTTGGTTACACTAAGGATTTTAGTTTTTTGTCACTAGTGCAATTGATTGCTTTTGTTCTGTATTTTATATGGTCTATATTTATTTGTTGTGTTCACAGGCCTGTCATGCTGCTGCCAGTGAGAATTTTACATATGACAAGATAACGCTCCTGTCTGTTTGAAGGGTGGAATTGATTTGATGAGCTAAATTGTTTTTGTTTAGTTTTGTTTGGAGGTACAGGGCGGAAATCTACCCTTCAGCCCGCCAAGTCTGCCCCGACCTGCAAATCCTGTACACTTGCACTATCCTACACAATAGGAACAATTTACAATCTTTACCTAAGCCAATTAACCTCCAAACTTGTACGTCTTTGGCGTGTAGGAGGAAACTGGAGCACCTGGAGAAAACCCACAATGTCATGAGTTGAATGTACAAACTCCATATAGACAGCACCCATAGTCAGGATCGAACCGGGGTCTCTGGCGCTGTAGGGCAGCAACTCTACTGCTGCGCCAACGTGCCGCCACTGATGGCAGAATGTTAAATTATGGGATTCAAATGGATACAAAGAAGATGATACACTATTCAGAATGTCCATCACTAGGGATTGGATATTCAAGATATTAGCTAACAAATCAGTTAAGGAATTCACGCGAAACCTAGATAGATAGAGAGAGAGAGAGAGAGAGAGAGAGAGAGAGAGAGAGAGAGAGAGAGAGAGAGAGAGAGAGAGAGAGAGAGAGAGAGAGAGAGAGAGAGAGAGAGAGAGAGAGAGAGAGAGAGAGAGAGAGAGAGAGAGAGAGAGAGAGAGAGAGAGAGAGAGAGAGAGAGAGAGAGAGAGAGAGAGAGAGAGAGAGAGAGAGGGAGAGAGAGAGAGAGAGAGAGAGAGAGAGGGTGTGTCTTTCTCAGCTCCAGTGACTGAGAGGTTTTAAGCGGCCTTTCAAGGTTTTTGGTCGAAGGAGAACGAACAGAGGCAGAGGGGCTTCATAGTTTAACTTATTGTTGGACTGTTGAAACTTTCCTGTGCTTTAAAAATGCCTCCACATGTGTGAAAAGCCCTGAGATTTCTCTACATTGTCGAGGGAGTGGCTGCCATTGGCGGACTGCCAAGAGTGCCTGGAGAGCGAGGGTATGAAGTTTTCGGTGTCTTTGTCGTGTTTTTGGCACTGTTTCTCTGCCCTAAAGTCATTTTGTACAGTGCGGCTGCCTGGCTTAATGTGAAGAAGGTGCTTTTGCGTTCGGCAAGACAAGGCAAGGTGTTCTCGGCGGTGGATGAACTTGGAGACTTTCAGCTGCAGGACTTTGCTTTTTGAGGATTGCTTTGTACTGTGACTGTCCCTGGGAATTGATTTGCTGAGCTGCTGGAGTGCCGTGAGCTGGTTTGTGCCTCTGCCCGGATGGCGATGGCGGGGGCGCGGCACAAGGCGAGGAGCTACGCAGTAGTGACATCAGCAGAGGAAGCGAGGACATCTGAACATGAGCCTCATGTTGACTTGGACTGGGACAGTTTTGGTATCTCGGTTCAAACTGGGCCCCAGATGTCCAGGGGATCAATTACGAAGGCTATGAATGCCCTTCTTGGTAGGGGGGCTATTGTCTCTTCCGAGCTCGAGAGGGGAAAGGTTGAGATGATACTGAAGACCCGGGAGGATGTGGCCACAGTGGTGGAGAGGGGGATTTCAGTGGGGGGAGGGTTCCATATACAGGTGGACCCATGGGTGTCCAGGGTGAGACCGGTTCTCCTGCGGAGTTTCCCCACATGTATTCCGGATGCGACACTCTTTCCACACCTGTCTCAGATTGGGGAGGTGCGGTCTAAGTGCTTTAGGCTCATGCACCCTGGGGGGGACCCGGAGGAAAAAGGGATTTTTAGTTTCAAAAGGAGGGTGTTCGTGAAGGTGGGGGAGGGGGAAGGTGATGAGGGGAGTTTCGAGGTGGAGTGTAGGGGTCTCCCCAGAACCGTGCGTTGGAGTTGGGGAAAGGCACGGTGTCATGCGTGCGGTGGTTATGGACATCTCCGAAGGGAATGTCCTACTCAAGGGGTCGCTGCTAGAACTTCTCGCGCAGCGGCCCAGGAATGCACTGCTGGCCCATCAGGGGGTGCTCGTCAGGTCTCTGAGGGGCGGGGTGGAATCGCTGACCTGGCAGGGGCGGCCGGCTCTGCCTCGGTGATCCGGGGAGGCGGGGATAGCCCTTCTGGGTCTGCAGTTTCAACCTTGGGGACCCAGGGCAGCAAGGGCCCCCGCCCCCCCACATCCTGAACCTGAGGGGGTGGCTGAAGGTGAGGCACAGGGTGAGGGGGGAGGGAAGTAGGAGCAGCAGAAGAAGAAGAAGAAGAAGAAGCTGATAAAGATCACCCAAGCGAGTCAAAAGCAGGCGGGTGTGCTACTGCCGAGTGCGGAGATCACCCAAGGGGCGCCTGTCAGCTCCAGGGGGGTCCAGAGTGAAACTGCCGTGGCCCAGCAAGGAGCTGAGGTGGCTCTGAAGGGGGTAGGGAAGGCAAAACGTGCGGGTGGTAAGAAGGCGGGGGGTAGTGTGGAGGAGGAAGACCCTCTCCTTATGGAGGTTACCACACCGCCGCATGCAAGTGGGATAAAAAGGAGGATTGGGCCTGGTGAGGAAGAGCAGGGACGTGAGTCCAAAGTTAGGGGGGTGGATTTTTCCAGATCTTCCACCACCGATGTGGTTGGAGGTCAGGACATGACGTCGTCTGGGTTGGATGTTGAGCATCCACCTCAGGGATCTCTCGAGGGTACCACAGGGTCAGGTGAGGGGGTTGACCCCTCTGGAGTTGTGTCCTCTGGGCGGGGGGATGTCCTTTTGTCTCAGGGGCCCTCCGAGGGGGGATCTCGTCGTGTGTTTATCTTGGTTCCCCTGGGGTGTGTCTTCTGGGTCGGAGGAGGTCCCCTCGTTTCAGAGGCCTACTGAGGGTGTTAGCACGCAGGAGGGTGGAGTAAGCTCCCCTGGTAGTGCGGACCCTGAGACGGGGGATGAGCAGAGTCAGACCAAGGGGGGGGGGGGGGGGGGGGGGGTCGGGGGGAGTGGTGTTCCAATCAGTGCTCAATTTGAGAGCCAATGGTGGTTCTGAGGTATGTATTGTATTGCCGAATGATTTGGCAGGGAGGGGAAAAATCTAGTGGAGAGCCTCTGGGTGTTGCCAGTGGAGGGGTTGCTTTCGGTGCTGTGGAGGTCGGAGTTATTTCAGGCAGCGACCTTCTTTCAGATTCTGGGGGTGCCAGTTTACCACAGACCCTGGGGGTGCCTCTTGTTTTCTCTTCCCCAGGCCCAGGTATAGAGGGTGAGGACAGAGCGCAGGAGCCCAGCCAGTCAGTGGGCTGCGTGATGTGGAGAGGGGCTTCGGGACCCTTCCCCGGCATTGATCCTGGGGGTGGTGTCATGCCGGAGGAGAGGGAGAGTGATGGGGCCGATTTGTGTGGAGGGGTTGGCGAAATTCCAGAGAGCTCTGGTTTTTCGAATTCTGAAATTAACCTTGGTGATGCTGAGCGTGTTGTGTCAGGTGCGAGTAACTTGGACGATAGCCCAGGATACAGGGACGAGTCTCATGAAATTGTTATCTGTGAGGTGCGGGAGTTTCTAAAGATAAGCCGCACCAACAGAACAAGGTTAGAGGCGGCTAAGAGACGGTGGGCTGATCTGTCGGCCTTAGTTAAAACTCTCGAGGCTATCCTTGCGACCAAGGAAAGTGATCTTCCTGGCTCTGAGCAGTGTCAGTTTAGGGACTTTTTGGATTTCCTAAAAAGAGAGGGGGCTACAGAGCCCAGGAGGAAAAGTATGAGGATTTCAATTTAATGTACCAGTGCATTCACGTTAGCTACCCTAAACTTAAACGGGAGTAGAGCGAGTTTTCGCAGGTTCCAGCTTTTATCGGTCCTTAGGGAGGGGAAATTTGCAGTGTGTTTTCTGCAGGAGACGCATACTGTTGTCAGGGATGAACCCACTTGGAGGTTGGAGTGGGAAGGAGAGGTCTATATGAGTCATCTTAGCTCAAATTCGAGTGGGGTGGCCATTCTGTTGGCTCAGAATTTCCTGCCCAATATTATAAAAGTGCAAGAAGTTGTGCCAGGATGTTTGCTCCATCTGGCCGTGAGCCTGGATGGCATGCCGTTGCATTTCATTAACGTGTATGCCCCCAGCTCTGGCACGATGCAGGCCCGCCTAATTCAGGAAGTGAATGCTCTGTTGAGCACTATTGATTGGGGAGAGTGTGTCTTCCTTGGGGGGACTTTAACTGCACACTTGAGGTGCGAGATAGTTCTGGTACTCAGTGTGCTCCTGCTGTAGTAAAGAAGCTGAGAGGGTTGATTGATTCTTTTGAGTTGGTTGATGCGTGGCGGGATCTCAACCCAGACTACACTGCTTTTTTGCGGAGGTCTGAGGGCGGAGGTTCCCGCATTGATCGAATATATATCTCCCGAGCGTTTGTTTCCCGTGTCTCAGCGGCCTCAATGCAGATGGTGCCGTGCTCGGACCACTGTCTGGTGCGTGTAGATTTTAATCCAGCACGCGTTCGGGCTGGGTCTGCGTACCGGCACTTTAATAACCGGCTGCTGGAGGATCGGTGTTTCCGGGAGTCATTCACTCGGTTTTGGGTGCGGTGGAGAGAGAGGCAGAGATGCTTCTCTTCCCTAAGGCAGTGGTGGGATGCGGGGAAAGCTCACATCCGTATTTTTTGTAAGGAATACACGTGGGGGTCGACCGGGCGGCGGGACTCAGCGGTTGAGAAGCTTGAGAGGGAGCTGATGGACGCAGAGTCTCGCCTGGGTCAGGTTGGAGGTGACTCTTGCGAATGGGGTGTGTTTCATGAGAAGAAGGAAGCCTTGAGGAACCTGCAACTTGAGCGGTCCCGAGGCGCTTACGTAAGGGCGCGGGTCCAGATGCTGCACGATCTGGATCGAGCTTCGCCTTTCTTTTTCTCTCTGGAGAAAGGGCGGGGAGCCCGCAAGCAGCTCGTGGAGCTGCTCGCAGATGATGGGTCCTCTGTCACAGATCCAGAGAGGATTAGTGCCTTGGTCAGGTCCTTTTATGGTTCCCTGTTCTCCGCAGGTGGAGTCAGCGGGGAAGCTCAGCAGGACCTGTGGGAGAGTCTACCGGTTATAGATAGGGAGGTGGCCGATCTTCTTGGTGGCCCTTTATCTTTGGAGGAGTTGACTCGTGCACTGCATCAGCTCAGGAGGGGTAAGTCCCCCGGGCTGGATGGGCTGACGGTAGAGTTTGTAAGAGCCTTCTGGGGTATCCTGGGGGGTGATTACATGTTGGTTCTGGGGGAGAGCCTGGCGACAGGGGAGATGCCCCTTTCGTGGCATCGAGCAGTGGTTGTCCTGCTGCCCAAGAAGGGGGAACTCCGCCTGCTGGAAAACTGGCGCCCGGTCTCTCTCCTATGCACAGAGTATAAAGTATTTGCACGGGCGATGGCAAATCGCCTGGGCTCCGTGCTGTCTCAGTCGATTCACCATGACCAGTCTTACACAGTCCCTGGTCGGTCAATTCAGGATAACATCCACCTGGTTAGGGACCTGATTCATCTAGCACAGGGAACTGGTCAGTCAGCTGCGTTTCTGTCTCTTGATCAGGAGAAGGCTTTTGATAGGGTAGAGCATGAATGCCTGTTCGGAACGTTGCAAGCGTTTGGATTTGGACCGCATTTTGTGGCCCGGGTCCGCCTCTTGTATGCTGCAGCGGAGTGCCTTGTGAAGGTTAATGGTGCGTTGTTGGTTCCCTTTCGTTTTGGGAGGGGGGGGTCCGTCAGGGGTGCCCCATGTCAGGTCAGTTGTACTCGGTTTGTGTGGAGCCAATCCTGTGTCTTCTTCGGAGGAGGTTGACAGGCCTGGCCCTACCGGGCCCAGGGGTGGAGTTGGTTCTTTCGGCCTATGCCGATGATGTTCTCCTTATGTTCCCCAATCCTGGTGACCTGCGGAGGATGCGTGATTGCCAGAAGATTTTCTCGGCTGCATCTTCTGCCAGGATTAATTGGAGCAAGTGCTCTGGACTTTTAGTGGGTCAGTGGCAGGTGGACTCCCTGCCAGAGGAGATGGCAATGTTTGCGTGGAGCACCACGCACCTCCTCTATCTGGGGGTGTACCTGAGTCCCACTGAGGATGCTTGGCCGGCAAATTGGCAGGAGTTGGAGACGAAAGTGGTTGCCAGGCTGGGGCGCTGGTCAGGCCTGCTTGGAGTTCTTTCTTTTCAGGGGAGGGTGTTGGTCATAAACCAGCTGGTGGCCTCCATGTTATGGTACCGGCTGGCTACTCTTGTCCCACCTCCCATTTTTGTAAATGCTTTACAGATGAAGCTGGTGGACTTCTTTTGGGGAAATAGGAAGCACTGGGTTTCCGCAGCTGTCCTGAGTCTCCCGTTAGAGGAGGGCGGCCAGTCCTTGGTATGCGTGCGTTCCCAGGTGGCGGCTCTCCGCCTCAGGACTCTGAGGAGGTATATGTATATAGAGAACCCCGCCAGATGGCACGTTTTGGCCACGTATTTTTTCCGACGGGGTCGTTGTCTCAGGGG
>JAWMAR010001847.1:0-69032 GCA_036785375.1 Leucoraja ocellata
AGGGAGGGGGAGAGGAGGAGAGGGAGGGTGGGGAGAGGAGAGGAGAGTAGAGAGAGGAGAGGAGAGGAGAGGAGAGGAGAGGGGGAGAGGAGAGGGAGGGAGGAGAGGGGAGAGGAGAGGGAGGGGGAGAGGGAGGGGGAGAGGAGAGGAGAGGGAGGGGGAGAGGAGAGGGAGGGGGAGAGGAGAGGGAGGGGGAGAGGAGAGGGAGGGGGAGAGAGAGAGGAGAGGGGGGTAGGAGAGCGTGGGGAGAGGGGAGGGGGGAGAGGGGGGATAGGAGAGGGAGTGGGGGAGAGGAGAGGGAGTGGGGGAGAGGAGAGGGAGGGGGGGGGAGGAGAGGGAGGGAGGGGGGGGGAGAGAGAGTGCCTTTTTACTTCAGCCCAAACAACCATTTGCAGGCAGTGCTTTTACCTCTAACCATATTTTCATTTTCAAACCAAATTAAGGGTACTCACAGTGCTGTAGACATTTGTCAGTGTCATGCAAAGCTCTGATTGAGGCACACCACTTGCAGAGACTGATTGAGGCACACCACTTGCAGACACTGATTGAGGCAAACCACTTCCTGGTTTTATATTTCCTCCCCCTCCCTCCAGCGGGGGCAGCAGAGAGAATGGGGAATGTTGTAAAAACATTAATATCTCTGTCAATTTTCATCGACGGGAAAAATCCTCGGCACACGTGGCGGAGGGGGGCACTGAGTGAGGTGGCCAAAAATGACGGCCGTAGGTGGCGGCGTACTCTCGGAAACCGCAGCACAGAAAGCCGAAACCGGTCAAGAACAGAGTTTTAGTAATATATAGATTGTAAATAGCTGGGGTCCCAGCAATGAGCCTTGCGGTACCCCAGTAGTCACTGCCTGCCATTCTGAAAAGGACTCGTTTACTCCTATTCTTTGCTTCCTGTCTGCCAGTCAGTTCTCTATCCACATCAATACTGAACCCCCCAATACCGTGTGCTTTAAGTTTGCATACTAAACTCTTATGTGGGACCTTGTCGAAAGCCTTTTGAACGTTCAGATATAACTGGTTCTCCCTTATCCATTCTACTAGTTACATCCTTGAAAAATTCTATAAGATTCGTCAGACATGATTTAACTTTCATAAATCCATGCTGACTTTGTCCAATGATTTCACAACTTTCCAAATGTGCTGCTATCCCATCATTAATAACTGACCACAGCAGTTTCTCCACTACCGATGTTAGACTAACTGGTCTGTAATTCCCCGTTTGTCTCTCCCTCCTTTTTAAAATTATACTGCATCTGCCCACTCACTCAACCTGTCCAGGTCAACCTGCAACCTCCTAACATCCTCTTCACAGTTCACACTGCCACCCAGCTTTGTGTCATCCGCAAACTTGCTAGTGTTGCTCCTAATCCCCTCTTCCAAATCATTAATATATATGGTAAACAGTTGTGGCCCCAACACCGAGCCTTGCGGCACTCCATTTTACTTGTCACATCGTCAAAAAATTCCAGAAGATTAGTGAAGCATGATTTCCCTTTTATAAATCCATGTTGACTTGGACTAATCCTTTTACTGCTACCAAATGCCCCTTTATTACCTCTTTAATAATTGACTCCAGCACCTTTCCCACCACCAAAGTCAGGCTAACTGCTCTGTAATTCCCCGTTTTCTCTCTCGCTCCTTTCTTGAAAAGTGGGATAACATTAGCTATCCTCCAATCCACAAGGACTGATCCTGAATCTATTGAACATTGGAAAATTATCACCAATGTGTCCACTATTTCTGGAGCCACCTTCCTGAGGACCCTGGGACTGACCATTAGGTCCAGGGGATTTATCATCCTTCAGTCCCATTAGCCGACCCAATACTATTTCTTGCCTAATGAAAATTTCTTTCAGTTCCTCCACCCCCTTAGATCCTCTGTCCTCCAGTACATTTTGTGACCCAAATTACGTATCTACCTGTATTTATAACATGTTCTGTAAAAATATATATATAAATCATTCCTGCAACTCGTCAAGAACAAAACCTGCACATATTTTTAAAATATCAGAGAAACCTTAAAGGAGGCCTAAATATTCTGAATCCTTGGGGAAAAAAGTGACACATCAGCTCTGATTTGGAGAAGCACAGACTGAATCTCAATAGTTTGGATATATCTAATGTAATTTAGTTTAAAATAAGCAACATCTCATAAAAGTAAAAAATTGGAAAAGTAAATTTGCACTTAATGAATAACACATTTGGAAAAATATATTCAATTTAACAAGTTTTCCACCACTCCAAAGTTAAGAATACAATCTCCCTTGCAACAGATTTCATAGGCTAACGGCCAAATTGATTAGAATCAATTATATTTGAAAAACTGCATTTAATATTTCAAACAGATTTAAATTACGTTGTGGATTTTTTTGTTAGAAGTCTAGGTGTCCAATCCTCATCTGACTCGCTGGATTCGTATACTTGGGTTTGACGCCTTCTGCTCCAATTTGCCATGAATTCTGGCTATGGTACGTCTAATCCTGTGAAAAATACAACATGCTCATCATCTGTTATGGCCACAACTTCAGGTATTTATCTTCATTGAACTTACTAGTGCAAAATATCTGTGGAAACATCACTTTGCAATGTTATACTTATTACTATTTCCACCACAGTATTCGTGCTTATTCAACTGATCATGTCTACTTGACGAAGACAGCAAACAACCTTAAAATTATGTTTCTGAGTTAAAGAATAATCAACCAGCATGAAGAATATGATGGATGTGTATGTGTCTATTTCCAGGTCAGAAATCACAATGACCAATCTTTCAGTTTCACACATCTGTGTGGGAAGTGAAATAGATCAGAATCCTTCTTTCCATTTCTCCAGGTTTAAAGTAATGGCTCATTCTTGCTGCCTGTACTGACAGTGACACTTTGTGCCATGGTTGGGTAAATGGATTGAATAATGAACAACCAGGACAATCCACCTCTTTATCAATGGGAACATTGGCCTTTGTCCAATCTCTGATTTCAGGACTGTGACTAGTTGCAACATTAAAAAGCATAACTGGGCCCCAATGTCCATGGGTTTGTGTTATCCATGGTCACCATCTTCTGAATGACATCAAGCTTTGGTATTGATTGTAAAGTTAGTCCAATTTGAGATCACTGATGGTAATTTTTGAATATTGGTGAGGAACCTCACCAGGAGGAAATCATATAAGTTCTGTATATGAATGCGCGAAGTATAAGGAATAAAGTGGACGAGCTTGAAGCTCAGTTAGAAACTGGCAAGTATGATGTTGTGGGAATTACTGAGACATGGCTGCAAGAGGGCCAGGGCTGGGAACTGAATATTCAAGGGTGTATCTCCTATCGAAAAGACAGATTGGTCGGCAGAGGGGGTGGGGATGAAGAATGAAATTCAGTCCCTTGCAAGGGATGACATTGAAACTAGATATGTGGACTCAGTATGGATAAACAAAGGAATTGTAAGGGTAAAAAGACCCTAATGGGATTAATCTACATGCCCCCAAACAGTAGCCTGGACATAGGGCGCAAGTTGAATCAGGAGTTAAAACTGGCATGCAGCAAAAGTAATGCTGTGGTTGTTTTGGGAGATTTCAACATGCAGGTAGACTGGGAAAATCATGTTGGTACTGGTCCCCAAGAAAGGGACTTTGTAGAGTGCCTCATGATGGATTATTTGAACAGCTTGTATTGGAGCCTACCAGGGAGAAGGCAATTCTGGATTTAGTGTTATGCAATGAACTGCATTTGATAAAGAACCTTGAGGTTAATGAGCCATTAGGAGGCAGTGACCATAACATGGTCAGGTTTAATCTACAATTGGAGAGGGAGAAGAGTAGATTGGAGGTGTCAGTGTTGCAGTTGAATCAAGGGACCATGAGGGAGGAGCTGGCCAAAGTTGACTGGAAAGATACACTAGCAGGGATGACAGTGGAACAAAAATGGCAGGTGTTTCTAGGAATAATACAGACGGTGCAGGATCAGTTCATTCCTAGGAGGAAGAAAGATTCCAAGGGGAGAAAGGGACGACCATGGCTGACGGGGGACGTCAGGGACAGTATAAAAATTAAAGTGAAGTACAACGTAGCAAAGATGAGCGGGAAGCAAGAGGATTGGGTAATGTTTAAAGAACAACAGAAGATAACCAAAAAGACAATACGGGGAGAAAAGATGAGGTACGAAGGTAAGCTAGCCAAGAATATAAAGCAGGATAGTAAAAGCTTCGTTAGGTATGTGAAGAGGAAAAAATTAGTTAAGACCAAAGTTGGACGCTTGAAGTCCGAAAAAGGTGAATTTATTATGGGGAACAAGGAAATTGCAGATGAGTTGAACAGCTTGTTTGGATCTGTCTTCACTAAGAAGACACAAACAATCTTCCTGATATAGTAGTGGCCAGAGGATCAGGGGTGATGGAGGAACTGAAGGAAGTCTGCATTAGGCAGAAAATGGTGTTGGATAGACTGATGGGACTGAAGGCTGATAGATCCCCAGGGCCTGATGGTCTGCATCCCAGGGTACTTAAGGAAGTGGCTCTAGAAATCGTGGATGCAATGGTGATAATTTTCCAATGTTCTAAAGACTCAGGATCAGTTCCTGTGGATTGGAGGGTAGCTAATGTTATCCCACATTTTATGAAAGGCGGCCGAGAGAAAACGGGGAATTATAGACCAGTCAGCCTGACATCGGTGGTGGGGAAGATGCTGGAGTCAATTATAAAAGATGAGGTAGCCGCACATTTGGATAGCAATAACAGGATCGGTCCGAGTCAGCATGGATTTACGAAGGGGAAATCATGCTTGACAAACCTTCTTGAATTTTTTGAAGATGCAACTGGGAAAATGGACAAGGAAGAGCCAGTGGATGTGGTGTACCTGGACTTTCAGAAAGCATTTGATAAGGTCCCACATAGGAGATTAGTGGGCAAAATTAGGGTACATGGTATTAGGGGTAGAGTGCTGACATGGATAGAGAAGTGGTTGGCAGACAGGAAACAAAGAGTAGGGATTAACGGGTCCCTTTCAGAATGGCAGGCAGTGACTAGTGGGGTACCGCAAGGCTTGGTGCTGGGACTGCAGCTATTTACAATATACATCAATGATTTGGATGAAGGGATTCAAAATAACACAAGCAAATTTGCAGATGACACAAAGGTGGATGGCAGTGTGAACTGTGAGGAGGTTGCTATTAGAATGCAGGGTGACCTGGACAGGTTGGGGGAGTGGGCAGATGCACGGCAGATGAAGTTTAATGCAGATAAATGTGAGGTTATCCACTTTGGTAGCAAAAACAGGAAGGCAGATTACTATCAAAATGGTGTCAATTTATGAAAAGGGGAAGTACAACGGCATCTGGGGTCCTTGTTCATCGGTCTATGAAAGTAAGCATGCAGGTACAGCAGGCAGTGAAGAAAGCGAATGGCATGTTGGCCTTTATAACAAGAGGAATTGAATATAGGAGCAAAGAGGTCCTTCTGCAGTTGTACAGAGCCCTAGTGAGACCACACCTGGAGGATTGTGTGCAGTTTTGGTCCCCTATTTTGAGGAAGGACATTCTTGCTATTGAGGGAGTGCAGCGTAGGTTTACAAGGTTAATTCCTGGGATAGCGGGATTGTCATATGCTGAGAGAATGGAGCTGCTGGGCTTGTATACTCTGGAGTTTAGAAGGATGAGAGGGTATCTCATTGAAACATATCAGATTGTTAAGGGCTTGGACATGCTAGAGGCAGGAAACATGTTCCCGATTGGGGGAATTCAGAACCAGGGGCCACTGTTTAAGAATAAGGAGAAAGCCATTTAGAACGGTGACGAGGAAACACTTTTTTCTCACAGAGCGTTAGTTGTGAGTCTGTGGAATTCTCTGCCTCAGAGGGCGATGGAGGCAGGTTCTCTGGATGCTTTCAAGAGAGAGCCAGATAGGGCTTTAAAAATAGCAGAGTCACGGGATATGGGGAGAAGGCAGGAACGGGGTACTGATTGTGGATGATCAGCCATGATCACATTGAATGGCGGTGCAGGTTCGAAGGGCCAAATGGCCTACTCCTGCACCTATTGTCTATTGTCTATTGAAATAGTAATTGGAAGCAAAACTACATATCCTGCTGCCAATAATCTGGAATTAATCACACGTCTGCTGGATGTACTCATTTCATCACAAGTGGCATTAAAAATAAGGCATTACAATTGAGCTGCTACTATTACAATGGACCAGATGTTGCAGGGGAGCAGATGCTGCAGTGGAGCAGGTTCCTGCAGTGAAGCATCTCCTGCAGTGAAGCAGTTTCTGCAGTGGAGCATCTCCTGCAGTGGAGCATCTCCTGCAGTGGAGCATCTCCAACAGCTGCAGGGAAAGTTCAAGCCTCCACCATCTCCTCAGGCAGCGTGTCCCAGATTGCAACCACCGTCTGGGTGAGTTTAATCTCATCCAAGTCCGTTTTGTTCTGTTAGTATAGTCTGGTCTGCAGTTCCTTGTTCTGTTATTATTGGCCAAATTAGAGAATATTACAAAGTGGAGGATATTTGCATTTGCAAGCCCTGCTTGGCCTCTTTCTATGAAAAGTTTCAAGCTGCGAGTCACAGCTTCAAAGAGTCTGGACCCTAGATGGAAGTTAAGGATGTTTTTTGAATTTTCTTCCATTTTTATTTCAGATTTTCAGCATCTGCGGTTCTTTGCTTTACACGTTGATTTTGATGTTGTGACCGGCCAACAACGAATCAAAGGAGATCAGATACGTGGTGTCGTAATCTACTGGGATTCAAGTAACTAGTAAGTGTTTCAATGGGAAGGTTCTGCCTACTCGGGATGGGACTCCATTTTAGTTTAGTTTAGAGATACAGCACGGAAACAGGCCCTTCAGCCCACCGAGTCCACGCCGACCAGCGATCCCCACACACTAACACTATCCCACACACACTAGGGACAATTTACCTACAAACCTGTACGTTGTTTGAGTGGGGGAGAAAACAGAAGATCTCGGGGGAAACACACGCAGGTCATGTGATAGGAGAAGAATTAGGTCAATTTGGCCCATCACGTTTACTCTGCCATTCAATCATGGCTGATCTCTCCCTCCTAACCTCATTCTCCTGCGTTTCCCCCATAACCCCTTACACCCGTATTATTCATGAATCTGTCTCTGGTTTAAAAATGTCCACTGACTTGGCCTCCGTCTTTGGCAAAGAATTCCACAGAATCACCACCCACTGGCTAAATACATTTCTTCTCATCTCTTTCCTCATGGAACATCCTGTAATACTAAGGCTATAACCTCTAGTCCTACTGTCTCCCACTAGTGGAGACATCCTCTCCACATCCACTCTATCCAAGCCTTTGACCAAGGTCACGGGGAGAACGTACAAACTCCGTACAGACAGCACCCATAGTCAGGATCGAACCCGGGTCTCTGTAGCTAGTACCGCCCTATTTTATCTGCTCTGAACAGGAAGTTAGATGAAAGCAGCACGTTAGGAAAAGTAATTTTCCTGAAATTAATCCAACAGCATAAAGAAAGTTTTGTAATAAATCTATTTTTTACAATATGCAATGCAATGTGTCACTGATAATCTGCTGGAAGGTTTCTCCTTAATGCTTGAACCAGTTTCTCATGCGTTAGTCAGCGGGGTGAATAAGAGGCAGCTTAAGTGAACAGTAAAATATTTCAATGTTTAAAATATCACTGGTGTCACTGAGAAACCCGTTCTCAAAGGTGGAAATTTCAACGACCGACGGGTAAAACAGAGACAAGTTTAAAGGAGATGTGTGGGGACAGATTTTTATTCCACAGAGTGGTGGGTGCCTGGAACACACTGCCAGGGCTGGTGATGGAAGCAGATATAATAGTGGTGTTTAACAGGCTTTTGGAAAGGTACATGGATATGCTGGGATTGGAGGGATATGGATCATGTTCAATTGGCATCATGTTCGGCACAGACATTGTGGGCTGAAGGGCCTGTTCCTGCGCTGTGTTTGTTGTTGCTCTAATGAATAGAATAGAATAGAATAGAATGCGTTTATTGTCATTGCACAATACTGTGCAACAAAATTCCATTGTATCTCCTTCAGTTTAAAAAGAACAAACAGAACAGCCATTGACTCGCATATACACTTATCAGTAAAAAATAATAATAAATAGGTATTAAAAATATTTTAAAAGAATATTGCGCATTATCTTGCACCCCGAATTATATTGTGCTTCCCCAGTGTTTGTTAGAATTAAGTTCTTTTATCGCACATGGGTAGAAACTATTTTTTAGTGTACCGGTGCGAGCCTTCAGAAACCTGAATCGCTTCCCAGAGGGTAGCAGAGTGAAAAGGTGATTGGCAGGGTGGGATGTGTCCTGCTTGATGTTTGTGGCCCAGCCCAAGCATCGGGCCCTGTATATGTCATCCAGGGAGGGTAGTTGAGCCTTTGTGATGCTCTTTATGCAGTTTTTATAACTCTCTGCAGCGCCCTCCTCTCAGCCACAGTGCAGCTAGTAAACCAGACCTATAATGGAATATTGTTGTAAAGATTGATAATACGATGAGAAAGATAAAGCAAGTACAACATGTGTTTGTGCCTGGGCCAACCTGATCTCCCGGTTGCCAAACACTTTAATTCCCCTCCCCATTCCCACTCTGACCTTTCTGTCCTGGGTCTCTTCCATTGTCAGATTGAGGCAATCACCAAATTGGTGGAACAGCATATCAAGTCAAGTCCAGTCAAGTTCATTCATCACATACACATAGGACATGTGCAGTGAAATGACAAGTGGCAATGCTCGCGGACTTTGTGCAAAAAGACAAACAAACAAACAACCAAACAAACTACAAATAGAATGGAACAGAATCACATATTCTTTTACATATTAAAAATTTTGGGCGGAAGGAAAAAGGGAAAAAAACAGCAATTTAAATAAAAGCAGTAGAGTGGTCCAGTAAAAGTTAGTCCCTGGTGAGATAGGACCACAGTCCTAATGGCCTCTGGGAAGAAACTCCTTCTCAACCTCTCCGTTCTCACAACATGGCAACGGAGGCGTTTCCCTGACCGTAGCAGCTGGAACAGTCCATTGCCGGGGTGGAAGTGGTCTCCCATGATTTTATGGGCACTTGAGTTGCACCTCCTGATGTATAGTTCCTGCAGGGGGGCGAGTGTAGTTCCCACAGTGCGTTCGGCCGAACGCACTACTCTCTGCAGAGCCTTCTTGTCCTGGGCGGAGTAATTCCCAAACCAGATTGTAATATTTCCGGACAAGATGCTTTCCACAACCACTGAGTAGAAGCACTGGAGGATCCTCGGAGACACTGAATTTCCTCAATTGCCTAAGGTGGTAAAGGCGCTGCCTTGCTTAACCAATGCTGCGGCGTGTGATGTCCATATCATATCCTCAGAGATGTGGACTCCCAGATATTTAAAACAGCTCACCCTATCAACAGTATTCCCATTTATCCTCAATGGTGTGTACTTCCTCGGATGATGTGCCCTCCTAAAGTCCACGATCAGCTCCTTAGTTTTCTTGATGTTCAAGAGGAGGCTGTTGTCCTGACACCAGAGTGCCAGATCAGCCACCTCCTCCCGGTAGGCCTTCTCATCGTTGTCTGAGATCAGGCCCACCACCACAGTGTCATCAGCAAACTTGATTATTGAGTTGGAGCTGAACTTAGCCACACAATCATGTGTGTACAGGGAGTACAATAGGGGGCTGAGGACGCAACCCTGGGGCGATCCTGTGCTCAGGGTGAGGGACTTCGATGCATATCATATTTCGCTTGGGCAGCTTACACCCCAGCAGTATGAATATTGATTGCTCTAACTTGAACCCTTATATCCCCTCTCTCTTCGTCTCTCCCCCACCCACGTCATTGTACTAATCTGAAAGTTGTCTTGTTGAGTCTCATTGTCTATAACTCGTTTTCACCGAGCCCTCAGCTAACAATGGCCAGTTTCCTTTCTCATCGTTACTTTGTATTTATATAATTCATTTGTTCGATATCTCTCTCCATCACCGTCAATATCTCTTGTTTCCCTTTCCCCTGAATCTCAGTCTGGCGATGAGTCTTGACCCAAAACGTCACCCATTCCTTCTCTCCAGAGATGCTGTCTGTCCCACTGAGTTACTCCAGCTTTTTGTGTCTGTTTTCAGTTTAAACCTCTGCATCTTCAGTTCCTTCCTACATACAACATGTGTTAATTGGGTGTAGGGTGAGATTGTGCTGAAACTGTGTTGTTTAAAACTTGCAGACTGTGGAAGTCATAGAACCAGTTGTGACTGTGAGACGTGGTGTTGTGTTGGAAGCAGACAGATGGCCTGGGATGTTCATTAGATGCATCAAGTAGTTGCTATGGAGACGGTGCAGGACGTTCCCCCCGGTTACGGCAGGGTTCCCTTCCTGGGAACCGTTCCCAAGTGGAACATGCATCCGTGAACAGAGTTCCCACACGGCAGAAGATGCCTGCAGCCCCGCAGCAGCCGGTAAATCCATCCCACCGTCTCCCAGACACTCGCTCATGTGTACGGGCTGTACTTTACTGTGTCCGTAAGCTGGGAACGATCTACACCTCAAACAAGTCAACTCGGGGCTGGACAACGATTAAAGATAAAGACGGAACAAAGAAATAATCACAGAAAATGCTCAAAATACTCAGCCGGTCGGGCAGCATCTTGTGGAGAAAGAAACAGTTCATGTTTCACGCTCCTGTAGAAACAGGCCCTTCAGCCCAACTTGTCCATGCTGACCAAGATGCCTCCTCTAAGCTGATCCTATTTGCCCACGTTTGGCCCATAGCCCTCTGACCTTTCTTCCCCATGTTGAAACACCTTCTGAAAAATGTCTTCTCAGATCAATGACCGTTCATCAGAACTGATGCATTCACATAATGTGGCCAGTTCTGATACAAAATGGAAAGGCTGGTTATCTGAAATTGCCCGTATTAATGATAACTTCAAGGGCTGCACCACACTGAAACGTGGTGCTGTTCCGCAAGATGTTGTCGGTTTCGGTGGAACAATTGGAACGGCTTCATTTGGGGCGGCACGGTGGCGCAGCGGTAGAGTTGTGGCCTTACAGCACCAGAGACCCAGGTTCGATCCTGACTATGGGTGCTGTCTGTATGGAGTTTGTACGTTCTCCCCGTGACCTGAGTGTGTTTACGCCGAGATCTTCAGTTTCCTCTCACACTCCAAAGACGTACAGGTTTATAGGTTAATTGTCTTGGTATAATTGTAGTTTGTCCCTAGTGTGTGTAGGATAATGTTAATATGTGGGGATCGCTGGTCAGTGCAGGCTCGATGGGCTCTCTAAACTAAACTAAACAATGTAGGTGGACTAATAATAAAACATGCAATAGCCTGGAAAATCTGCCGTCCAGCACCAAACTCCCAAGTGTCCCAGATTTGTGAATTATAATGAACTCTGAGAATCCGTGTGGGTCCGCTGGTGTTGGTGGAGGTCACCTCAGTATGTGAAGCTCTTCCCACAGTGTGAACATTTACACGGCCTCTCTCCGGTGTGGGTCCGCTGGTGTAGGTGGAGGGTCCCTGCCCGTGTGAAAAACTTCTCACAGAGTGAACATTTACACGGCCTCTCTCCGGTGTGGGTCCGCTGGTGTAGGTGGAGGGTCCCTGACCGTGTGAAGCTCTTCCCACAGTGTGAACATTTACACGGCCTCTCTCCGGTGTGGGTCCGCTGGTGTAGGTGGAGGGTCCCTGCCCGTGTGAAACACTTCCCACATTCTGCACATTTATGCCGTCTCTCCTTTGTCCGTGCTTGAAGATCACCTGATTTCCCAATTCCAGATGGTGTGAACGGACTCTGCCCACGTTTACATTGTGAATCTGGGTTCACACCGGAGGCAGAAGATTGTCCAGCTGACGTTGGTCTGGAAGCTTCAGGATGTATAAGTGTTGTATAAGGAACTCCATGTGGTAAATGCAACAGTGCAGTGAGGGCAGGGATGACAGTCTCCTTGGGTCACTCCTGACTTGTGGCAACAATAAAAGTGGTTGATTTATCAATCGCTGTGTTGATGAACTCAGTGCGATAACCAGACTGCATCACAACAGCCCCGATCCCAGCGATCCCCTACAGTCAGAATATCCCAGTGGGGACAGTTTATCCCAGTGGGAAGATGCAGTCTAGAGAGGGTCAGACATGCGGCAATGATACCCGTCCCTGGTCCCCAATTCACAGGGGGTGGGAAATCAGGGACCCATCCCTTATACGACAGACTTCTCCACACAAAGTATCATCATAAAGGGGGAAATACAGCAACGGCCAATATTAATACAGTTTGAAAATGTAAATAATTATTCTAAATAATTCAATAGGAAAGAATTAAATGTAAAAACACTGAAAATGGGTGACCTTTTTCTGATAAAGTTCTGCCTGCAGTGTGAACATTTACACGGCCTCTCTCCGGTGTGGGTCCGCTGGTGTAGGTGGAGGGTCCCTGCCCGTGTGAAACACTTCCCACAGTGTGAACATTTGTACGGCCTCTCTCCGGTGTGAATCCACTGGTGTAGGTGGAGGGTCCCTGCCCGTGCGAAGCTCTTCCCACATTCTGCACATTCATGCAGTCTGTGAAACTTCCTACAGCCTCTATCCCGTGTGGGTCTTATTATCGAGTCCACACATGAGATTAGAAGTTGTTCAACCAGAGCTGGACACACGTCTCGGCATCTGCACACAATGGTGTCTGTCTTGTACTTGTGTGTGGTGGTGGAAATATTGGTGAAACCAGGGCCGCGATGTGAATGCTCTTTCCTTGACCCCGTGGGTCCTCTGGTGTCGATGGAGGGAGCTGGACTCTGAAACTCTTCTTCCAGACTGTGCTTTTGTACGGCCTCTCTCCAGTGTGGGTCCGCTGGTGTAGGTGGAGGGTCCCTGCCTGTGTGAAACACTTCCCACAGTGTGAACATTTGTACGGCCTCTCTCCAGTGTGGGTCCGCTGGTGTTGGTGGAGGGTCCCTGCCCGTGTGAAACACTTCCCACAGTGTGAATATTTGTACGGCCTCTCTCCGGTGTGGGTCCGCTGGTGTAGGTGGAGGGTCCCTGCCGGTGTGAAACACTTCCCACAGTGTGAACATTTACACGGCCTCTCTCCGGTGTGGGTCCGCTGGTGTAGGTGGAGGGTCCCTGCCCGTGTGAAACACTTCCCACAGTGTGAACATTTACACGGCCTCTCTCCGGTGTGGGTCCGCTGGTGTAGGTGGAGGGTCCCTGCCCGTGTGAAACACTTCCCACATTCTGCACATTTATGCCGTCTCTCCTTTGACCGTGCTTGAAGATCACCTGATTTCCCAATTCCACTCCTTCCGTCAGATGGTGTGAACGGACTCTGCCCTCGTTTACATTGTGAATCTGGGTTCACACCGGAGGCAAAAGGTTGTCCAGCTGACGTTGGTCTGGAAGCTTCAGGATGTATAAGTGTTGTATAAGGAACTCCATGTGGTAAATGCAACAGTGCAGTCAGGGCAGGGATGACAGTCAATGTTTACCCTTGTGCTGGAAGTTCAAGTTCAAGTGAGTTTATTGTCATGTGTCCCTGTATAGGACAATGAAATTCTTGCTTTGCTTAAGCACACAGAAAAAAAAAATAGTAGGCATTTACTACAAAACAGATAAATGTGTCCATATACCATGATATAAATATATACACACAAATAACAGAAAGTGGTTATTAACAATCAGAGTTTTGGCCGAGCCAGGTTTAATAGCCTGATGGCTATGGGGAAGTAGCTAATCCTGAACCTGGTTGTTGCAGTCTTCAGGCCCCTGTACCTTCTACCTGAAGGTAGCAGGGAGATGAGTGTGTGGCCAGGATGGTGCGGGTCTTTGATGATACTGCCAGCGTTTTTGAGGCAGCGACTGCGATAAATCCCCTCGATGGAAGGAAGGTCAGAGCCGATGATGGACTGGGCAGTGTTTACTACTTTTTGTAGTCTTTTCCTCTCCAGGGCGCTCAAATTGCCGAACCAAGCCACGATGCAACCGGTCAGCATGCTCTCGACTGTGCACCTGTAGAAGTTAGAGAGAGTCTTCCTTGACAATCCGACTCTCCGTAATCTTCTCAGGAAGTAGAGGCGCTGATGAGCTTTTTTGATAATTGCGTTAGTGTTCTCGGACCAGGAAAGATCTTTAGAGATATGCATGCCCAGGAATTTTAAGTTCTTGACCCTTTCAACCATCGACCCGTTGATATAAATGGGGCTGTGGGTCCCCCTCCTACTCCTTCCAAAGTCCACAATCAGTTCCTTGGTTTTGCTGGTGTTGAGGGCCAGGTTATTGCGCTGGCACCATATGGACAGTTGCTCGATATCTCTTCTGTACTCTGACTCATCCCCATCAGTGATACGCCCCACAATAGTGGTGTCGTCAGCGAACTTGATGATGGAGTTTGCACTGTGGTTCGCTACGCAGTCATGGGTATAGAGTGAGTACAGCAGGGGGCTGAGCACGCAGCCTTGAGGTGCTCCCGTGCTGATTGTTATTGAGGCTGACACATTTCCACCAATATGAATAGACTGTGGTCTGTGAATGAGGAAGTCGAGGATCCAGTTGCAGAGGGATGCGCAGAGACCCAGTTCTGCGGGTTTGGTAACCAGTTTGGAGGAGATGATTGTGTTATATGCCGAGCTGTAATCAATGAATTACAGCCTGACATATGAGTTTTTGTTGTCCAAGTGGTCCAGTGCGGAGTGGAGGTCCAGCGAGATCGCATCCACCGTTGATCTATTGTGGCGGTAAGCGAACTGCAGTGGGTCCAGGTTTTTGTCGAGGTAGGAGTTGATTTGCTCCATGGTCAACCTCTCAAAGCACTGGTCGATAGTCATTGAGGCACGTCACCTTACTCTTCTTGGGCACCGGTATAATTGATGCCCTTTTAAAGCAGGTGGGGACCTCAGAAGTGAGAGGTTGAAAATGTCCGTAAAAACTCCAGCCAGTCGGTCCGCACAGGTTTTTAGAACACGACCAGGTATACCATCAGGACCAGGTGCTTTTCGGGGGTTCACCCCTCTGAAGGATTTCCTGACATCAGCCTCTGTGACTGAGACTGAAATGCCATCACAGCGAATGGGTGATCGGGAAGGCACATCAGTGTTCTCCCTGTCAAAGCGTGCGTAAAACGCATTGAGCTCGTCAGGTAGTGATGTAACACCGGCATTCGAGCTGCCTCCTGTTTTTGCCTTGTAGGAGGTGATTGCATTCAGACCCTGCCACAGCTGCCGAACATCTGCCTCGTCCTCCAGTTTGGAGCAGAAGTCCCTTTTGGCCTTTTTGATGGCCTTACCAAGGTCGTATCTGGTCTTCATGTAGGACACTGTATCATTGGAGGTGAATGCCCTGTATCTGGACTTCAGGAGAGTGTGGATCTCAAAGTTCATCCAAGGTTTCTGATTGGGAAACACTCGGAAGGTTTTTGTAGGGATGCAGTCCACCACACATTTCTTTATGAAGTCTGTAACGACTGTGGCATATTCATTCAAGTCCGTTGCCGAGTCCTTGAACATTGGCAACAAGGTTCTGTTTCTCCTCCTTTCTGGCCCAGTTCACAAACCTGGAACACAGCAGGCAAAGGTGAAGTGGACAACAGTGCTTAACACTCATCACGTGAAGACAGAATGTGAGGTATATCAATAAAGTCAGTTGAAAGGCAGGAGATGTTCCCAGCCACGGCCAAAATCCAATCTTAAATATGCTGTCCCGAGAAGGAGACACAGAAGATGCTGTTGTGTTAATTACAGGGAGGTAAAGACAGAGCAGAAGCCAATAGAAGTTATGTTATCAAAGAACAGGAATGTCCAATATCCTCAGACATATTCTCAAAGTAAACCAGGGGAGTGAAATGTTCGGACCTGACACATGGTCTCAGAAAGCACAAACCTACTTAGATTTCATGTGGGAAGAAAACTCATGTCAGCGTGCATCACGAGAAAAGGGCAAAGAGGAAAAAAGGTGAAGAATATTTTCTCCAAACCAATGGCGAGCATGGCTTCATAGTTCCGTTTCACGTTCTTATAACGGAGATTTTCCCAGTCACATCTCTACCCACTCTTCTTTGGGAAAATAGCCAGCAATGTCTTTGAAACTGTCTGCATCCTGGAACAACAAACATTGTACCTGATACACTTTGGTGGAAAATCAGCGGGCGGTTGAGCTCAGTTGGTGAATGACAGCCTCGGTTTCCCCCCCATCCCTCTCCTCACTGACCCCCTCGACCCCTGGCTCCAGTACAGGTCACGTTGCAGGCAGAGGAGATGAGATTAATTTGGCATCATGTTCAGCACGGACTTTATGGGCCAAAGGGACTGTTCATATGCTGTTCTGTTAAAGTTGGTGAGACTTGTTGAGTAGAATAATAATTCAAAGAGTCAAAGGTCTCGTTGAACAAACTTTTACTCTCACCCGGGTGAAAATAGGACACAGCTAGTAGTGTGCACTCAGATCCACACTCGCAAGCTGCTACAACTCTACTGACTATACAGAGAAATTACATGTATCTTTATAATGATAAAACATTAGTCACATGGTTCGTAGGCATAAGTGAACAAAGGGCTCAGTTACATACAATGAAATCCCTCAACATTAAAGAGATATGGGAGTATAGAGATACATGGCCCAGCTGCATAGGCAAGAAAGCTCTATTGTATTCATTGCAACCTCCAGAGAGAACACTGATATGGCAAAGAAACGAGATGCTAGGGAATGGCCGGTATCTCTGTTCCCTTTAGTTAGTGAAGGTCATTGTATTACAAGCTCTGTGTTGAGCGTTCACAGGCTTTTGCAGCTTCTAAATTGGCCAATATTTTAAACTGTTACCAGCATGCTGTGTACAAAATGGAGGTTAATAGTAAATATAACTGCATAAGCTAAATAAGATGGAGAATAACCGCACTGACTTTCACATTCCCCCCTTTTGATTGTCTCAATCAATTGATCCAATAATGCAGCAAGAAGCCAGCCATTGGTGAATACATGGTGCCAGGCAGTAAAGCAATACAGCAACGATTATAATTATCAGAATAATAATCCCATAATGCCACACGAGACCCCCAAAAGGAGCCCCATCCATTAAACCAACTCCACATCCCCTGGTCATGATCACCAACCAGACTTTCCCCATCACCTTGGATCTCAGCTATCTCCTTCTTGATATGGGCTGCCAGATCAGTAATATTGGAGGAATCATCAGGAATATGAAATGAAATGAAATGAAATGATTCAATTTATTGTCATTGTCAGTGTACAGTACAGAGACAACGAAATGCATTTTTAGCATCTCCCTTGAAAGGGAGACACAGGGCGTCGCGGTGTGCCCGCGCCTGCCGCCGTACAATATATGTACAGCAGTCTTGCCCAATGATAGCACAGATGCCTCCCTTCTCGACCAGAATGAAATCTAAGGCCATACGATTCTGTAGCACCATTATCCTCATAGCAACCGTTTCGGCTGACAGTGCCCCAATCTCAGATTCAGATTCAGGTTCAACTTTATTGTCATTGTGCAGTGTACAGTACAGAGACAACGAAATGCAGTTAGCATCTCCCTAGAAGAGCGACAAGTTCAAGTTCAAGTGAGTTTATTGTCATGTGTCCCTGTATAGGACAATGAAATTCTTGCTTTGCTTAAGCACACAGAAAATAAAAATAGTAGGCATTTACTACAAAACAGATAAATGTGTCCATATACCATGATATAAATATATACACACATGAATAAATAATTAGATGTGGCCCTTGTGGCTAAGGGGATCAGAGGGTATGGAGAGAAGGCAGGTACGGGATACTGAGTTGGATGATCAGCCATGATCATATTGAATGGCGGTGCAGGCTCGAAGGGCCGAATGGCCTACTCCTGCACCTAATTTCTATGTTTCTATGTTTCTAACTGGTAAAGTGCAAATAACAGAAAGTGGTTATTAATAATCAGAGTTTTGTCCAAGCCAGGTTTAATAGCCTGATGGCTGAGGGGAAGTAGCTATTCCTGATTATAAGACATAAATATGAGTAATAAATAAATCTATTTACGTGTGTACAGTGGGAGGGGCGGGGAGGGGGGGGGGGGGTTGATTGGCAAACACCAAGGTGCAGAATTAAGTTGTGTAACAGCCGCAGGGAAGAAGCTGTTCCTGGACCTGCTGTACCGGCAACGGAGAGACCTGTAGCGCCTCCCGAATGGGAGCAGGGTAAACAGTCTGTGGTTGGCGTGAGAGCAGTCCTTGGCGATGCTGAGCGCCCTCTGCAGACAGCGCTTGCTTTGGACAGACTCAATGGAGGGGAGTGAGGAACCGGTGATGCGTTGGGCAATTTTCACCACCCTCTGCAATGTCTTCCGGTCGGAGACAGAGCAGTTGCCATACCATACTGTGATACAGTTGGTAAGGATGCTCGCAATGGTGCAGCGGTAGAAGTTCACCAGAATCTGAGGAGACAGATGGACCTTCTTTAGTGTCCTCAGGAAGAAGAGACACTGGTGAGCCTTCTTGACCAGAGTTGATGTATCGTGGGTCCAAGAGATGTTGGCCCCCAGGAACCTGAAGCTGGAAACACATTCCATCTCCGTGGATGGGGGTGTGCGTGCCACCCCTAGACTTCCTGAAGTCTACAATGAGCTCCTTGGTCTTCTTGGAGTTAAGGGCCAGGTTGTTGTCAGCGCACCATGCTGCTAGGAGCTGGACCTCCTCCCTATAGGCCGACTCATCGTTGTTGCTGATGAGGCCAATCACTGTTGTATGATCTGCATACTTGATGATGGTGTTAGTACCATGTACAGGTGTGCAGTCATAGGTGCAGAGGGAGTAGAGGAGGCTCAGCACACAGCCCTGTGGAACGCCGGTGTTCAGGGTGAGGGTTGAAGAGGTGTGCTTGTCTAACCTAACAGACGGCTTAGAAAGTCCAGTATCCAGTTGCAGAGGGAGGGGTCGATGCCCAGGTCACTGAGTTTGGTGAACAGTTTAGAGGGTATGCTGGTGTTGTAATCGAAGAACAGCATTCTTACGTAAGTGTCTCTTGTCGAGGTGGGAGAGGGTGGAGTGAAGTGCCGTTGAGATGGCATCCTCCATACTCCTGTTCTTGCGGTAGGCAAACTGATAGGGATCCAGTGTGGGGGGTAGGCAGCCTTTGAGGTGTGCCAGGACCAGCCTCTCGAAGCACTTGGTGATGATGGGAGTAAGTGCAACTGGGCGGAAGTCGTTGAGGCTTGCCGCAGTGGAGTGTTTTGGCACTGGCACGATGGAGGCGGACAACTGCTTGGGCAAGTGACTGGTTGAAGATGTCAGTCCAGACATCTGTCAGCTGCACAGCACAGGCCCTGAGGACGCACCGCTGGATGTGGGGGTGGTGTTGGTGGGTCTGTAGTCCGTGATGGCCTGGATGCCTTGCCACATGCGTCAGGGCTCGGAGTTGTTGTTGAAGTGCTCCTCAATCCTGAGCTTATGGCAGTGCTTGGCCTTCCTGATGCCCCTCTTCAGGTTAGCCCTGGATGAACTGTAGGCTCGAGCATCGCCTGACCTGAAAGCAGTGTCCCGTGCTTTCAGCAGTAGCCTGACCTCGCTGTTCATCCATGGCTTCTGATTCGGGAATATGGTCACCCGTTTGAGGGAGGTGACACTATTGATGGTGGAGTTTATAAAGTCCAGAACAGAGGATGTGTAGGAATCAATGTCCGTGTGAGAGTCAAGGGTGGCCTGGGCTGCAAACGCCTTCCAGTCAGTGTTTCCAAAACACTGCTGAAGTGTGGAGTTCGCTTCCTCTGACCAGACTTTAACTGTCCTCACAGTGGGTTTAACCCGTCTGATGAGTGGGGAGTACTTAGGGATCAGAAACAATGAGACGTGATCAGACTGACCAAGGTGGGGGAGGGGGATGGATTTGTAAGCTTCAGCCATGTTAGTGTAGACTTTGTCCAGTGTCTTGTCTACTCTAGTGAGGAAGGATACATGTTGGTGGAATTTGGGGAGTACAGTCTTCAGGTTAGAGTGATTGAAGTCACCCGCAACAATGAAGGCTGCCTCGGGGTTGTGGGTCTGTTGTTTGCTAATGGCAGTATGCAGCTCTTTCATTGCAAGCTCGGCATTAGCATCAGGAGGGATATAGGCTGCAGTCACAACAGTGGAGGTGAACTCTCTGGGCAGATAGAACGGTCTGCATCTAACCAAGAGGAACTCAAGGTTAGCTGAGCAGTGACTCTCGATGATGGTGGAGTCCGTGCACCATGCTTTATTTACATAAATGCACAGACCCCCACCTCTGGTCTTACCGGCGTCTGTTGTCCTGTCCGCTCGGAGTAAATGACGCCCCGTTAGCTGGATGGCAAATGGAGAGTGGTGAATCTCTGGAATTCTCTGCCACAGAGGGTAGTTGAGGCCAGTTCATTGGCTATATTTAAGAGGGAGTTAGATGTGGCCCTTGTGGCTAAGGGGATCAGGGGGTATGGAGAGAAGGCAGGTACGGGATACTGAGTTGGATGATCAGCCATGATCATATTGAATGGCGGTGCAGGCTCGAAGGGCCGAATGGCCTACTCCTGCACCTAATTTCTATGTTTCTATGGCGTTATCAGGAACGTCGATGTTGAGCCAAGTTTCCGTGAAGATCAGGATGTTGCAGTCTTTGGTCCAGTTGTGGGAGGTGATCCTTAGCCGGAGTTCGTCCATTTTGTTTGCCAGTGAGCGCACGTTGGTGAGGAAAAGACTAGGAATCGCTAGCATGTGTGGGGCTAGCTCTAACCTGGCGTGTAACCCACCTCTGCATCCCCGGCAGTGCTTTCGTACACGTCGCCATCTGTTGGTGCTTCTTGTCGGCCGAGCTGGTTGTGGATGATCAGCCATGATCACGTTGAATGGCGGTGCTGGCTCGAAGGGCTGAATGGCCTACTCTTGCACATATTGTCTATTGGAATGGCGGTGCTGGCTCGAAGGGCTGAATGGCCTACTCTTGCACATATTGTCTATTGGAATGGCGGTGCTGGCTCGAAGGGCTGAATGGCCTACTCTTGCACATATTGTCTATTGTTTGGATGGGGTGTTTTCCACATCTCCGCTGCACTATAATCCTGTTTCTTGGTTTGCAAGACAATGTCGTCTTTCACATTCAATTGTCACCTGATTGTTCTGTTAATGTTTATTCCAGAGCTACAGAGTTTGTGAAAGCCTGTCTTCATCATGGCTGAAGGTGGTAACTGGGGAGGTGATTCAGTGGCCTCTACTTCAAAGGAACAAAAAGGTTTGTGAGCCTTCTGTGACGTACATATGATGCCCTGACAGTGCATGTGCACCTGATGCAAGAAATGATGTTCACACGGAAGTGGGAATAGGGAAGGGGCTGAGCACAGAGAGTTGACATCTACAGGGACATCACAGTCACAGGTGGAGCGGATGCAGGAATTATCTATCAATTCAACAACATATGAATAAAGAGATTTGCTATTGTACACGTATTTAGATGTTTTCTATCAACTTCTTGTTGTGTCGCTTGTTCCATGCTGTCCTTGCTTTATTTCTCGCAAATCCCAAAGACGTTGAGTCTAAATATCTGGGATGGAGAAATGAGGTGACTGACAGCTGTAGACAAAAAGGCAGCATTTGAACTGCATGGTACTAGGGCATTCTGATAAAACGGAAGTACATATGTATCAAGGATTTAAAAAAAAACCACTGCACTGGGCCCAAATACGTTCAAATACTGACCTTTCATGCATCTTAAGATCCGAAGTTCATAATCACTGATGGTTACAGAATTTTCAAATCCACTGCAACGCCTGAGAAAATGCAGTCAATGCTTACAAATAACTCGTCAATAGACCAAAGTGGAAAGTAACACTCATGTCAAACAACAGAAAAGTAAAGATAATTTGCCACAAGGCAGAATATATAACCACATAACCTTGATACTCAATGCAATAACCGGCACCAAATCATCAAACATCAATATCTTGGCAATCATCCTTTACTCAATAATTGACTCACTAATTGAACTGGAACTGATACATAGGCTGTAGATGTACAGGCCTGTGGTTGTATATCGCAGCAAATAATCCACCTGCAAGGTTTGTCAGGAAGCATGATAACAGCACCAACAACTTTCTATCCAAAAAGCAAATGCAACTGGAAAGATTTTACATGTCACTTGATGTGTCCTTGAAGCTTTTTCTGAGGCAGCAGTTTAAACTTTTGTGTGCGGAAAAAAAAATCATTGGGACTTCTCTTCCTTCACATTGCGTGCAAACGTTGCTTGTCTAAGGCCAACAGCATTATAAAGGACCCCACACATCTCCATCATGGACTGTTCACTCTGCTGCCCCCGGGCAAGATATATCGTAGTATAAGGAGCAGAACGGCCAGGTTATGCAACAGCTTCTTCCTCCAAGCCATCAGACTCTTGAATGCCATGTAATGTGCTGCCACTATTATCTATTTTATCTTTTTACCCATTTTATCTTTTTATCCATTTTATCCTTTTGCTATTTTATGTTGCACGGGAAGCCAGATGCAACGAAATATCGTTCAGACTTGCATTTATTGATGTATTTCTCAATGACAATAAAGTTTTGATTGATTGATTAATTGATTGGTGTGATTGCTGTGTTAAACATCCATTGATGAACTGAGGAACAATCATCAAAAATGTTGAAAACTCTGGACATTTGGTTCCATCTTAATGGCTAAGTTTGAAAAAGAAATGAGGAGAGAGCAGTGGGGATGTTAAAATTCACAAATAAGCAATTTTGTTAAAATTAATTGTTTCATGTAAATTAACGTAAAGCAATTTCAGTCTAATCAGCGAATCAAATAAGCGCGAAGTTTCGAAACATTTATGCAATAATCTTGTTAAGAATTATTCAAATATAAATAAATATTGAAAAAGTCGCCTATGTTGGGAAAAAAAAGAAAAGCGTTGACCTTTTTAAAATGGTTTAAATCGAAATAATGATGGGAATGCGACGTCGTTGTGGAGAAGCGAAGTCCGAATAAACGGCCGTTGGTGAAGAACCTTCTGGAAACGCGGGAAATAACGGCCGTTGGTGAAGAACCTTCTGGAAACGCAGGAAATACGAGCGGGTGGGAATGAACGGCCGTTGGTGAAGAACCTTCTGGAAATGCAGGAAATAACGGGCGTCAACGGCTGAAGGAGTGGGAGCGCGTTGACAGTTGGTCGGGCTCCGCGCTCTGGCCACACACACGCGCTCGGATCCCGGGTGGAGAGAGGAGGAGAGCGAGCACACGGTGTCAATGCAGCGGCACCTTGGCTGCTAGTTTAAATTCATGCTTTTACCACTTTACCATCGCCTACAGCTGTCAGCTTAGGAGCGGTTAACAGCGGTGATCAACGGTTAGTGGGGGGAGGGGAGGGGGAGTGGTCGGGGGAAAGGGGGGGGGAGGGGAAGTGGAGGGGGAGTGGTCGGGGAAAGGGGGGGGAGGGGAGAAAGTGGGGGGCGGGAGGTTAACGGACGACGATGGCGGGGGGGGATGAGGTGGGAGATTAACGGGCTGGAGCGTTGGGTCGAAATCTGGAGCCGCCCGGGAGCGAGTGTAACACAGTTGTGGGGGGGGAGGCCGTGCGGGGGTGCAACGACAGTTGTGGGAAAAGATTATAGAGCAGAGCTGCTCCATAGTCTTTGGTTGTGGGGGGGGGGTCAACAGTTGGGGGCCGGGAACGAGTGTATTACAGTTGTGGGGCCCGGGAGCGAGTGTAATACAGTTGTGGGGCCCGGGAGCGAGTGTAATACAGTTGTGGGGCCCGGGAGCGAGTGTAATACACTTGTGGGGCCCGGGAGCGAGTGTAATACAGTTGTGGGGCCCGGGAGCGAGTGTAATACAGTTGTGGGGCCCGGGAGCGAGTGTAATACACTTGTGGGGCCCGGGAGTGAGTGTAACACAGTTGTGGGGCCCGGGAGCGAGTGTAATACAGTTGTGGGGCCCGGGAGCGAGTGTAATACAGTTGTGGGGCCCGGGAGCGAGTGTAATACAGTTGGGGGCAAAGATCGTGGGGGGCGTCGGCAGTTGGCGCTGGCGGGAGCGAGCACCTTGCGGCTGCGCGCGCATGCTTGGGGAGGCGGGGCCTCACGCGCTGAGGAGGGAGCGGTGCAGAAGGGGGGAAAGGAGAAGGGGGGATAGGAGAAGGGGGGAGGGGGAGAGGAGGAGGGGCTGGTAAAGAGAAGGGAGTAGGGAGAGAAGGGGGGAGAGAGGAGAGGGGGAAAGTAGTAGGAAGGGGGTTGATAGGGAAGGGGGTAGAGAGGGGAGGGGGGAATGTTGGAGGGGGGTTGATAGGGAGGGGGTAGAGAGGAGAGGGGGGGAAGTAGTAGGAAGGGGGTTGATAGGGAGGGGGTAGAGAGGGGATACAACGCGTCTCCGTTGCTCTGTATCTATCTTTGCCTATAATCACCATAGTCGGAATCGAACCCGGGTCTCCAGCGCTGCATTGTGCTATAAGGCAGCAACTCTACCGCTGCGCCACCGTGAATCCCCGGGGAGAGTGGAGCCATTTGTCAACCTGGTCCCCGCTCATCAGTGAAGGTGTTCCTGTGGCCACAGCTGCCCGGTGACGCACCGAGTTTATGCATCACCGGGCAGAGAGGGGTCTGCCGTGGGGAGCAGCAGAATGAGGCCAGTCGGCCCATCTATTCTACTCCACCATTCAATCATGGTTAGACACAAAATGCTGGAGTAACTCAACGGGACAGGCAGCATCTCTGGAGAGAAGGAATGGGTGACGTTTCGGGTCAAGACCCTTCTTCACTCTGGTTACGGATAAGGGAAACGAGAGATATAGAGGATGATTTTTTTTTTCTTAGACTCAATCATGGCTGATCTATCTCTCCCTCTCAATCCCATTCTCCTGCCTTCTCCTCATAACCCTGACACCCGTAGGAATGAAGAATCTGGCAATCTCCGCTTAAAAATACCTAATGACAGCCGTCTGCGGCAATGAATCCCACAGATTCACAACCCTCCAGCTCAAGAAATTGAGGGAGTGCAGCATAGGTTTACAAGGTTAATTCCCAGGATGGCGGGACTGTCATATGCTGAGAGAATGGAGCGGCTGGGCTTGTATACTCTGAAGTTTAGAAGGATGAGAGGGAATCTCATTGAAACATAAGATTGTTAAGGGCTTGGACACGCTAGAGGCAGGAAACGTGTTCCCGATGTTGGGGGAGTCCAGAACCAGGGGCCACAGTTTAAGAATAAGCGGTAGGCCATTTAAAATGGAGACGAGTAAACACTTTTTCTCACAGAGTTGTGAGTCTGTGGAACTCTCTGCCGGTTCTCTGGATGCTTTCAAGAGAGAGCTAGATTGGGCTCTTAAAGATAGCGGAGTCAGGGGATATGGGGAGAAGGCAGGAACGGGGTACTGATTGGGGATGATCAACCATGATCACATTGAATGGCGGTGCTGGCTTGAAGGGCCGAATGGCCTCCACCTGCACCTATTGTCTATAAGAAATGGGAATTATTTACAGGCCTCCAAACAGAAGCCACGATGTAGGATACCAGATACACCAGGAGATACAATTGGCATCTAAGATAGGTGGGGCACGGGAGATTTCAACATGCAGGTAGATTGGGAAATTCAGATTGATACCGGACCCCACAAAGGGGAATTTGAAGAGTGCCTCCGAGTGGATTCTTAGAGCAGCTTGTAACGGAGCCGACCCTGAAAATGGCAATTCTGGTTTAAGTGTTGTGTGATGAACCGGATTTGATAAGGGATGTCAAGATAAAGGAACCACTAGGAAGTAGCGACCACAATATGATCAGTTTGAAATCTGTCATTTGAGAGGGAGAAGGTGAAATCAGATGCGTTGGTATTGGAGCTGAGCAAAGGAGACCACAGAGGCATGAGGGAGGAGCTGGCCAAAGATGACTGGAAAGGGACCCTGGAAGAGATGACGGTGGAACAGCAATGGCAGGAATGTCTGGTGGGAATAATTCGGAAGAATCCGGCTGATTTCATTCCAAAGTGGAAGAAAGATTCTAAGGGGAGAAAGCAGCCAGTGTGACAGAAGAAAAGTCAACAACAGTTTTAAACTGAAAGAGACGGCATAATTACAAAGATTAGTGGGAATCAGGACTGGGAAGCTTTTAAAGAACAATAGAAGGTTCCTAAAAAGGCAATACGGGGTGAATCAATGATATACGAAGGTAAGCTAGCTAATAATATAATAATAGAAACATAGAAAATAGCTGCAGGAGGAGGCCATTCGGCCCTTCGAGCCAGCACCGCCATTCATTGTGATCACGGCTGATTGTTCCCTATCAATAACCCTTGTCTGCCTTCTTCCCATATCCCTTGACTCCACTAGCCCCTAGAGATCTATCTAACTCTCTCTTAAATCCATCCAGTGATTTGGCCTCCACTGCCCTCTGTGGCAGGGAATTCTATACATTCACAACTGGGTGAAAAAGTTTTTTCTCACCTCAGTCTTAAATGGCCTCCCCTTTATTCTAAGACTGTGGCCCCTAGTTCTGGACTCGCCCAACATTTTTCCTGCATCTAGCTTGTCCTGTCCTTTTATAATTTTATATGTTTCTATAAGATATCCCCTCATCCTTCTAAACTCCAGTGAATACACGCCTAGTCTTTTCAATCTTTCCTCATATGACAGTCCCGCCATCCCAGGGATCAATCTCGTGAACCAACGCTGCACTGCCTCAATCACAAGGATGTCCGTTCTCAAATTAGGAGACCAAACTGTACACAATACACCAGATGTGGTCTCACCAGAGCCCTATACAACTGCAGAAGTAAAGAGGATAGCAAGGGTTTCTTCAGCTATATTAGGAGTAAGAAAGTCAGTCAGTCAGTCAGTCAATTTTATTTCTGTAGCACATTTAAAAACAACTCTCGTTGACCAAAGTGCTTTACATCAGTGCAGGTACTAACGTGCTACATACAGTGGTACATAGATCTAACAATACATACATAAACTGTTTTCAGCGCCCCCTCAGAGGACCTCAAGAAATGCTTGGGAGTAGAAATAGGTTTTGAGCCGTGACTTAAAGGAGTTGATGGAGGGGGCAGTTCTGATGAGGAGAGGGATGCTGTTCCACAGTCTAGGTGTTGCAACTGCAAAAGCTCGATCACCCCTGAGCTTCAAACTGGACTGCGGGATAGTCAGTAGCCCCAAGTCGGCCGACCTGAGGGACCTGGAGGTAGAATGGTGGGTTGGAAGGTTTTTGATATAGGGGGAGGGGCAAGCCCGTTAAGGGCTTTGTATATGAATAAGAGGAGATTGAAGTTGATTCTGTACCGTACTGGGAGCCAGTGGAGAGAGGCCAGGATCGAGTGATGTGGTCCCTTTTACAGGTACCCTTTAGAAGATTCGCTGCGGGGTTTTGGACCAGTTGCAGGTGGGACAGGGAAGATTGGCGGATGCCAGTGTAAGGGAGTTGCAGTAGTCAAGGCGGGAGGAGATGAATGCGTGGATGATCTTTTCAAAGTCGTCAAATTGGAGGAATGGTTTGATTTTAGCTATGGTGCGAAGCTGGAAAAAGCACGAATGGACGTTGGACCGCTGGAAAATAATGCAGGAGAAGTGATAATGGGGAACAAAAGAAATGGCAGAGGAGTGGAATAACATTAATTGCATCAGTCTTCACAGTGGAAGACACCAGCAATGTGGCTGAACTTCAAGTGAGTCGGGGTGGACGTTAGTGGAGTGGCTGTTACTAGGGAGAAGGTGGAGAAGTGACCTGGTCAGGATGGACTATACCCTAGGGTTCTGATAGAGGAGGCATTAGAGTTGTTCTCCCCACTCTCCCTCCCCCCCCCCCCCCTTCCTCCCTTAGATCGCTGATCGCTGTCTCTCTACCAGGAACCAACTCTGTTCATCTCTCTCTTTTTCCCCGCTCTCTACCTCCCTTCTCGTTCTCATCCCTTCTATCTCTCTCCCTCCTCTCTTCCCCTCCCTCTCTCTGCCCACATTTGGCCCATATCCCTCAAAACATTTTCTATCCATGTACCTGTTAAATCTTACCTATTACCCCTCTCACATTGAGGTGGGTGTATGGAACGAGCTGCCAAAGGAGGAAGTTAAGGCAGGGACTATCGCAATGTTTAAGAAGCAATTGGACAGGTGCATGGATATGCAACATGGATATGACAAGTTTGGAGGGATATGGGCCAAATGCAGGCAGGTGGGACATGTGGCCAGTGTGGGCAAGATGGGCCAAAGGGCCACACTGTGTCATTCTATATCCTCTGACTCTTGCACCTCATGAGAGAAACTAGAATCTCATTAAAGTTTGTGCCTGTTGTAGACTTTGAGCTAAACAGCACGGAAACAAGCTCCTGGGTTTTCAACTTTTCACATTTCCAATTTTTTTATTCAGAAGTCACAAATATATTGCAGCAATGGTAGATCTGCTGCCGTACAGCACAGGAGACCCGGGTTCCATCCTGACTGTGGGTGCTGTCTGTGGGGAGTTTGAACGTTCTCCCCGTGACCGCATGAAATTTTCTTCGGGTGCTCATATGTTCAATGAAGCAGAGTTAGGCCATTCGGCCTATCGAGCTTAATCCGCCACTCAATCATGGCCGATCTTTTTCTGCCTCCTAACCCCATTTTCCTGCCTTCTCCCCATAACCCCTGACTAACACCAGTGTCCCGGTTTCCTCCCACACTTCAAAGATATACGGGATTGTAGGTTAATTGGCTTCAGTAAATTGTCCCCAGCATGCAGGAACTAGTGCATCAAATCCAATCGTTGGTCGGCGCGGAATCAGTGGGCTGAAGGGCCTGTTTCCATGCTGTGTCTCTGCTATAAAGTAGTATTGGAGCCGTGGAAGAATGCCATGCACCTACCACAATGCTTTTGTACACATTCCCATTGCCGTTCTCGAGGCTGACGTGGATGATGCAATTTTCCTTGTTCCACTTGTACGCAGGAAGTGACGTTGTGGAGCTGCAGGAAGTCCCCGAGATGGTGCCGTTGTGGTCCTTGGGATTGTTGAGGCAGCAAGGCAAGCATAAAATGGTGCGGATAAATGATGAGAGTCGGGAAGAGGCCTTGTCCATCGAGTGGGTGGATTGTAATGATTCATTCGTCTGGAAAACAAAACAGTAAGGATGGGAATTTAGATATTTCTAATCCAACTTTCCAGTTCTATCCTCAAGCCAGGCTGCTCCCATCCTCTATATAGGATGAGTAGTGATCTTATAGACGTGTATAAAATCGTGCGATTAGTTGCTGCCTCACAGATCCAGAGACCAGGGTTCGATCCTGACCTCAGGAGCTGTCCATGCGGAGTTTACACATTCGCCCTGTGAACACGTGGGTTTCCTCCGGTTTCAAGAGTCATGAATGTTTTATTGTCATATCCCATTTCTTCTCACATCCCAAAGATGTGCAGGGTTATTGGTTATTTAGCTTCTGTAAATTGTCCTTAGTGTGTAGCATAGAACTAATGAATGGGGTGATCGCTGGTCGGCACAGACTCAGTGGGCCGAAGGGACTGTTTCTCTAACGTAAACTAAACTAAATATTGGTGTGATGCACTTGCAACATGCAAAGCTTCACTTGTAATGTATTGCTTCTGCATAACACAACGACTGCTTAAAAGGCAGCCAAGTCTTATTTGAGTGACTTTACAAATACAGTGCGGAAACAGGATCTTCAGCCCACCGAGTTCACACCAACCAGCGATCCCCACACACTATCCTACACACCAGGGACAATTTACAACTTGCAGAAGCCAAGTAACCTACAAACGTGAACGTCTTTGGAGTGTGAGAGGAAGCCAGAGCACCCGGGAAAACCCACGTGGTCACAGGGTGAACGTAAACTCCGTACAGGCAGCACCCGTGGTCATGTTCGAACACGGGTCTCTGGCGCTGTAAGGCAGCAACTCTACCGCTGCGCCACAAAGTGCTGGAATAGGTCAGCTCACTCCATAGATCTCAGCTTCACTTTATCCTTCCACAGGATCCACACGCTCAATCAAAGCTCCTCCAGTTACCTGACCTCCACTAAGGATCACAGACCTGCCTTTCTCCAGACCAGGCCCCCCAGCGACTGCGGAGTTACTCCAGCACTTTGTCTTTTTATGTAAACGAGCATCTGCAGTTCCGTGCGTCCACCCCTCAATAGAACGCGTTAGACCGACGTGCGCAGCACAAAATGTTAACTTTTTGTAAACAAAATGTTTTACCAGAAAGCCGCCTGGATTCGAGGGCTTCAGCTACAGGGCGAGGTTGGATAGACCTGCATTGTTTTCTCTGCAATGTTGGAGGTTGAGAGAAGACCAGTTAGAAGTATATAACATTATGAGAGGCACAGTTAGGGTAGACTGTTTTTACGCCAGGCTGGGATTGTCCAAGACTAGAGGGTATTGCTATAAGGAGAGAGGGGGAAAGTTTAATGGGGATGCGCGGGGCAGTGGTGGGGTCTGGTATGCCTGACCTGGGGAGGTGGTGGAGGCAGATATGACAGGGGTGTTTAAGAAGCTTTTAGGTGGGCATGTGGAAGTAGAGGGGAGAGAGAGATATGGATCATGTACAGGGAGATGAGAGTTTAACCTGCGTCATGTTTGGCACAAACATTGTGGGTCGAAGGGCCCGTTCCTGTGCTGTGCTGTCCTATGTTCTAACCATCCTATCACCAACCAGAGAGCAGTTCCCACCTACCATCTACTGCATTGGCAGATGTTTTCTGCCGCTCTCACCTCCGGCCACAAACTCTTTGAATCACTTCCCTCTGGGAGGCAACTCCGGATTATCAAAGCTGCCACAGTCAGACATAAAAACAGCTTCTTCCCATGAGCAGTAACTCTAATCAACAGCCAAAAGACCGCAGCCTCTTTTTACTGCGGTACTTTATTTTCGCATGTTTGAATTATAATATTTTATTTTTAATTGTCTACTGAATATCTCAGACATAGAAACATAGAAAATAGGTGCAGGAGTAGGCCATTTGGCCCTTCGAGCCTGCACCGCCATTCAATATGATCATGGCTGATCATCCGACTTAGTATCCTGCACCTGCCTTCTCTCCATACCCCCTGATCCCTTTAGCCACAAGGGCCACATCTAACTCCCTCTTAAATATAGCCAATGAACTGGCTTCAATTACCCAGTTATCTTGTTGTTGCCTGCGAGCAAAGCTCCAATGTAAATTCCTTGTATGTGGACCTACTTGGCTAATAACATTTTTATTCATTCGTTATTATTCATTGAAGACAATAGACAATAGGTGCAGGAGTAGGCCATTCGGCCCCTCGAGCCAGCACCACTATTCATCGTGATCATGGCGATCATCCACAATTAATACCATGTTCCTGCCTTCTTCCTATATCCCTTGATTCCGCTATCTTTAAGAGCTCTGTCCAGCTTTCTCTTGAAAGCATCCAGAGAAACGGCTTCCACCACCATCTGAGAATTTCACAGACTCTCAACTCTGTGTGAAAAAGATTTTTCTCATCTCCGTTCTAAGTGAATTACCCCTTATTCTTAAACTTTCCCTCAGACTATCTTAAATCGGATTTTACCTTGCACTAATCGATATTCCCCTAATCCTATATCTGTACACTGTGGATGGGTTGATTGTAATCCTGTATTGTCCTTCCACTAACTGGTTAGCACACGACAAAAAAGCTTTACGCTGTACCTCGGTACACGTGACAATAATAAACTGAACTATACTCTCAGCATGTCAGGCAGCATCTCTGGAGGATGTGGATAGGTGTTGTCTTGGACATTTGCAGCCTGGGGGAGAAAGATTCTGACAGCCTGCTCTATCTGGACCACTCATCATTTTATATACATCTGCCAAGTCTCCTCTCATCTTCTGACGTGGCACAGAAAACAATCCAAGTTTATCCAACCCTCTCCCTGTAGCTGAAGCCCTCTAATCCAGGCAGTAATCTGGGAGAACATGTTGTCTTCATAAAGTCAGAACAGTCTCGTTGTAAAACATTTTGTGCTTGAAACGTCAGGCTGGGACACTTGCACTTCATTGAGTTACTCCAGCACTTTGCATCTTTTTAAAAAAGTACGCAGACATCTACAGTTCCTCATGACTGTTTTCATATTTTTAGTACGCACCGACCAGCGATAACCCGTACACTTGGTCTACCCTACTCACTGGGGGCAATTTTCAGAATTAATCTACACATCTGCACGTCTTTGGAATGTGGGAGGAAATCGGAGCACCCAGAGAAAACACACAGTCACAGAGAGAACGTACAAACTCTAGTCCCATCTGCCTGCATTTGGCCCATATCCCTCTCAATCTTTCCTATTTCCAGACCTGTCAAAATGTCTTTTAAATCAAAGATAAGACACAAAATTCTGCAGTAACTCAGTGGGACAGGCAGCATGTCTGGAGAGAAGGAATGGGTGACGTTTCTGTTGAGACCCTTCTTCAGAGTGATGACGAGAGTGGGCACAGAGATAAAATGTAGTCAGAGCCAGTGAGATTAGTGAGAGAACTGGGAAGGGGGAGGGATGGAGAGAGAGGGAAAACAAGGGGTACTTGAAGTTACAGAAGTCAATGTTCATACCACTATACCACAATGTTCATACCGCGTATAAGCTGCCCGGGCAAAATTTGAGGTGCTGTTCATAAGTTCATAGAAACATAGAAAATAGGTGCAGGAGTAGGTCATTCGGCCCTTCGAGCCTGCACCGCCATTCAAAACCACTGGTATTCTCTCCTTCCTAACCCCGTTCTCCTGCATTCTCCACATAACCCCTGACACCTGCACTAATCAAAAATCTATCCATCTCTGTCAGTCTGAAGAAGGGTCTCGACCCGAAACATCGCCTATTCCTTCTCTCCATAAATGCTGCCTCACACGCTCAGTCCCTCCAGCATTTTTGTCCACCTTTGATTTTCCAGCATCTGCAGTTTCTTTCTTAAACAAAAATCTACATATCTCTGCCTTTGTAATATCCACTGACGGCCTCCACAGCCTTCTGAGGCAAAGAATTCCACACACTCACCACCCTCTGACCAGCATCAATTGTGAAACAGACAACTGGATACCTCCAACCACCCTAATGTCAGGCCTCAGGAATCATACATGTTTACATGTATCGAACATTGCTAATTATGACCAATGCAGTAAGCTGCAGTCAATGCTCATGCTAAACCCACTAAATTATTGAATATTCTTCAAACAGATCTCCTGGCAACAACTTCAAGGAAGCTAATTTCAATTTGATTGTCCAAACCCTACCTCCAATTTGCGCTGGGCCTCACTCTGACAATGGAGGAGGCCAAGGACAGAAAGGTCAGTGTGGGAATGGGAGGAGAATAGTAAGATTAAACGAGAACTTACCAGTTTGAAGTTTGATCTTTATTTTATGAGGAGGAACGTTGAGGGAATACGTGAAAGAAGCCCGCTACGACGCATGCGTGTCATCCTTCAAAGCAGCGGTGTGAGGTCACAGATACACTATAATGACCTAAAATAGTAAGATTATTAAAGAGATACCAGTTTAAGATATGACCATTCGAGGGTGGGAGCGGAGGGCACGTATTCCCTCAACGTTCCTCCTCATAAAATAAAGATCAAACTTCAAACTGGTAAGTTCTCGTTTAATCTTACTATTTTACTTCGGAGTCACGTGAGTGACTACGTGAAAGATTTCAAAGCTCTGTGACCTCATGCCGTGGAAACGAGTCCATGCTTCACAACTGCCTTGGTAGTTAGGGAGAAATTGTTAATTATATTCAAAACATTCATACCAATTATTTAATGGAAATGATAAATAATATCTAATTAATTCAAATCATAACCCTGTATTCTTCAGGGATAAATTTTCATACAGAACTTAAAATGTTCCCCGAAAACGTTCCTATACTCCTAACTGGTTTGTTATAACATTTCTGAAACGTTTTCTCCGACAACCATCCTGCAATCCTGAGGATTTGGTCCATGGATACATCAAGGCGTTTTGCTGTGGATGTAGCTACAGCCCTGGTGGAGTGATAATAAAATATGTTATTGTCCACTCCCGCCTATCTTAACCCATATTTCAGCCACCGCGAAATGGTCTGAGTTACACTCTATGGTACAGTTTCTTATAGCTGATTAAACGCCAATTCCTTGCCTCTGATAGCCTTTGTACTATCACTGTATAACAAAACGTGCTTCACTATACAGAGGCGTTTGTCCTCCGGGTAGGCCATCAATTCTATGACCTGCCCCGCTGATCCTGGCCTATTTTGTTTAATAATACGGTCCTGGATCACAAACCCCAAACTTCCTGCCGCCATAGTGAAGCCATCCAGTCTTACTTTTTGCAACAACTGGAGCTTATGCGCTGTGACTAGCGCCATCAGCATTACCATTTCTAGTTAGATTATCCAGATTTAATGCTGTAGCCGGCGACCAATTCCTTAGCAAGGTCAAGACCACACTTACATCCCAGATATAGTTGTATCTTATTTTTGGTGGCTTGGTTTTAACATTGCCTCTTAAAATTTTAACTACCAGAGGATGTGATCCCACAGACTGTCTTACTGTTCCTTGCCACCAATAAGTTGACAATGCACTTCTGGCACTATTCACAGTGCTGTAACTCAGTCCTCCATAGTGCAGGCTGGTGAGAAACTCTAGCACCCCCGGAACATCCTTATTTCTGTGGTCCAGAAGGTTATTATGGCAGTAATTAGTCCATTTTTAATTTGACCTAAATACTGTTTTTGTGTAGACCTTCTTTGTGCTGCTGTGATCATGTCCACAGTTCTTTTTGATAGCCCCATGTCCCGTAGCGGTGTTTTAGAGTCTACAACCTACTAAATCAATATTTTCTATGACATGGATAGCTATCCTCAGTTACTGGATGCACCAGCCACTAGGACTATGTCTTACAGTTATACATGGTTCCAGCACCATGTCCTGTACCCCGGAAAACCATAGTTGGGTAAGCCAATCAGGTACTAAGAAAATCCCAGATGCCGATTCCTGTTGAATTTCCCTTAGTACCCAATTGATAAAGTAGAAAGGAGGAAATACATAAATGCAATCTTCCCCCCCCCCCCCCCCCCCCCCCCCCCCCCCTAGTGCAGTGAAACAGCATCTGTAGCTTCTGCCTCAGGATCTGGTACCAATGATACATACCTCGGTAACTGGTGATTTAACCCTGGATGCAATTCTAATATCCGGCCTTACATACTTTACTGATTTTAGCAAATACCGTTCTATCCAACATCCATCAGTACTTTTAATAAATTTTCGTGACCTGGTGTCTGCCACTGAATTAGTATCCCTGGTAGATACGTAGCCCATAACCAAATATTCCTTTGGACTCACCATTGCCAAATTGAATTTGCCAATTCATCACAAGATGTTGATATCTTTGCACCCATATGACTTATATATGCCATCACCGAGGTATTATCTATATACCATCTAACATGCTGCAGTTTCATTCCTGAGCAATAAAATTTAGCCCATGAAATGCACTTAACATTTCTAACCCTTAGTGTTATGTAGGTTAGCTTCTTATATATTCAATCTCCCCCATAGCTCGAGATGGTATTAGTTGTACCGTAACCAATTGCACTGGCATCTGTTTGTAATAGCACAGACGGGTTGTGAATAACTATTGGGTTTGGAGCAATACTTAACATTGTGTTCCCAACATTGTAATTCTTTTATAGCTTCTATCATTAGCTCCATTGGCCAAAATAAATGACCTCTATAATTATGAGCCCATTGAACTCTGTAGCTTTCCATATTAGTAAAGTCATTAACATATTAAATGTGTTAATGGTGTCAATGTTGACTTAAGTGGATGGACAATGAATCCCAGCTGTTCAAACAATTGTTTAGTGGCAACCACTGCCTAACATGCCGATTCATAAGTTATTCCCACAATAAGGATATCATCCAACTATACCATTACTCTATGATTTTGGTGTTGCAGCAGTCCCAACGCTGGTTTAAAAATTTTCCCCCCTGTTGGATATTGAATAGCAAGGATCTTAAAGATTAATAATTGCCATACAGTAGCCTGCTGAAACTAAGTTTTTAGCACTGCTAAAAGTATCCATTTTTAAAATGAATATATTGCACAACATTGTGAAGTATTGATAATCCATAATAATACGGCAACCCCCATCTTTCTTATTTCTAATAAAGATGTTTGAGACAAATCCTGTTGTTCAGGTTTGGTTTATTCCATTACCAGCATGTATATCTGTCCGGTTTATGTTGTACTGGAGGGTTTTGTTTGTGTAGAAACTCTATCCGATATCCCTTAAAACTGCTAAGGATATATCTGTCCATAGATATATTACACCAAGCTTCAACATGAAGTTGCAATGTCCCTCCAACTTCCGTGCTCCCTATTAATGCTGGAGCCCCAAATTCACCTACCTCCATGGTTATCGGTGGTAACCAAGTTATTTTCTTGGTTTCATACGCGGTTGTGGAGCGCCTAAAGGTTAATGTTAGGGTAGATGCTGACGTAGAGACTTTTGCATCTTCCACAGTGGTCGTCCCGGGCCAAACCCTAAACAGGACGCTGCTGCTGGGTACCTCTGCCCCATTCTTTGTAGTATAATTACAAAACACTACCTCTCTTAGGATGCACATAAGGTTAATGTCTTCCCCAGATATCCTTTGGATGCTCTAATCAGCCCCAAAGTCGAGCCTCTTCGCCAATTCTTTTACCTGTTTAGACAGGTCTCCCCCCCCCCAAATAACGGGGTCTATAGCCCTTTGCTTACATAGTATAGCGAACTAGGGTCTATAGCTGGCTGAATGGCCCTTCAAACTGCACATTGCAAAAAATAGTGCTAATGGCATCCTTGTGGTTACTAATTTTGTCCACCTTTTTTAACATGCGGGCCAAAGCTGTTATGCCCGCCATGAGACCTTTCAGAGTATTACGGATTTTAATATCCCGACTCCTAACGGCCTTCCAACATGTCTGCAAATGCACCTGTAACAATGGCTACATTAAGAGCATCACAATATCCCGGGGTATAAAAGCCTTGCCAACACTTCAGCAAAATATTTAGCTTGAAGTTGATGGGTGGACTCACAGTCCTTCAATACTCACAGCCATCCTTCTCGAGATCATTCTCAGTGTGTTTCTGCTGGCAGTACTGGCTCATCATGTTCAGCAGGTTGTTTTATCCCCCCCTTCAATAGGGGGAAAGTGGCTCCATCACCTGCTCAGATTTTACCCCGTCAGACCTTCCATACCCTCCTCAGAGGCGTCTGACATTTCATGCAGCCCTTATGGGAAAACTGCTGTGGGACTTATATTTATTTGCCCACTGTGGCTACCTCCAATCCCGGAGCCTGCCACTGTGGAGAAATTTCCTCCAGCCACCGCTCCAGCCGACTTACATGCTCTCGGGCACTAGTCGTCGCGGGTGCTTTAATATATATGGGACTGCTCCTGCCGACCTTGGTGCTCTCTGGCACTAGTCGCACGCGGTATTTCCCGCAGCCGGTCCCCATGCCTACGGGCACTTCCCATGGTCCTGGTACTCACGGGCACCTCTACCCATTTAGGGTGAAATTTGGCACTCGCTCCCTTATGGGAGATGCTGGTGCCGACATTCATTGCTGCCTGCTGCTGGTCATTAAGCAGCCGCAAAACTCTGTGTGGCAGCACTTCAGCTCTATACTGACATCAGTAGCTGGCTGCCTGCTGTTCAGAACACAGCAGTAACGACCTGTGGCTCTGCCCTGACGTCCTTAGCTGGCTGCCTGCTGCTCTTCAGAATACAGCAGCAAACTCTGGAAAAAGAACCAAAGGTAAGTGAAATTTGTTCTTACCTGTACTGGTTTTCAGCCTGTCATTTGGGAGGAACGTCCTTCCTCCCGCAGCCCCACGGACCCCGTAGCGTAGGTCCTTGGGCTGCTGTCCCAGATGTCGGCTCTCTCTCTTCCGGGTCCCGCAGCCGCTTCAAATCGGCACCGGAGCCGCTAGCAACTGCTCCAACCTTAGTCTGGAAAACCCCCGGGACATGTTGCTTCACTTCCCGCCCCGCATCAGTCAATCTTGCCGGTGCGGGGAGCGACGTCGGGCACAGCTGTTCTGCTGCTAAAAATAGCCGTTTAGGAATCCTCTCCGGAGGATTTGCGCTATCGGCTGCTGCTGGCTGCTGGCTGCGCTGTTTCTGCAGTCTCCCCTCCAGCTCCCGCAGCTTCTTGCCTTTCCTACCTGCAAGGTAAGTGGGAAAAATTTTGCAGTCTCTTACCTGCTTCTTTGCATTTCCCTCTAGGGAGACGTCCTCTCCCATGTCTGACTCGTTCAATGCGTGTATGCGATAACACGCATGCGTCGTAGCGGGCTTCTTTCACGTAGTCACTCACGTGACTCCGAAGTAAAATTAAGTGTTGAGCAACCGAGAGATCAGGTAGGTTCTCCAGTAAAGTCTCGGAGGATAATGCAGAAAGGCTCTGGAACCAAAAGGCTCTACTCATCAATGGAGGGAAATGACAAAGATCAATGAAAAACCAAAGATAGACACAAAAGGCTGGAGGAACTCAGCGGGACAGACAGCATCTTGCAGAAAAGGGGCAGGTGACGTTTCGGGTCTGAAAGTAAATCTTTCCCATCTCACCTTCAACCTATGTCCTCTGGTTCTTGGTTCCCAAACCCTGCGTAACATACTGCATTCACTTTATGTATTCCCCTCACGGTCTTGTACACCTCTCTAAGGTCACCCCTCACCCTCCTGCACACCAAAGCTGCTGAACCTCTCCTATGGCTCAGGCCTTCAAGTCCTGGCAACATCCATCGTAAATAGATACAAAAAGCTGGAGTAACTCAGCGTCTCTGGAGAGAAGGAATGGGTGACGTTTCGGGTGACCCTTCTTCAGACTACCAAAGTAAATCTCGATACAAATCAAAAGCACATAAATCGACAAGGCCGTAAAGTTTAATTGGCCATGTGGAAGGTGAAGTGGCAGGATATAATTGCTGCACAAAACCCTTTGTCGAGAATGTGGCACAGTCATTACTTACAAAAGATTGCAGCCAAAAATGCCTTGCGCATTCTAAATGGCCACATAATGGAACAGAGTGTCAATTATTGCATTATTACATGGAGCGTGCTGCGGAGTAGGAATAATTGATTACTTCATCGGTTGCCTGAACTCTGCATTATTTCCCCTCTGTGTGATGTACTGAAATAGCTTAAAATAGTAAGCCAGTGGTTTCACATGGATAGTTCGATAGTAGCGGTGAATTTATAACTGGAAGAACCTGCTCAAAGAGAGATACAGCGTGGAAACAGGCTTCTCAACTCAACTTGCCCACACCGACCAACATGTCCCTGCTACACTAGTCCCACCAGCCTGTATTTGGTACATATCCCTCTAAACTTGCCCTATCCATCCAAATGTGTTTTAAATATTGTTATAGTCCACTACCCCCTCTGGCAGCTCGCTCCACACACCTTCTATCCTCTGTGTAAAAAAGTGGCCCCTCGGGTTCCTATTAAATCTTTCCCCCCACACCTTAAGCCTAGATCCTCTGGTTCTCGATTTCCTCAACTCTGGGTAAAAGACTGTGCATTTACCCAATCTATTCCGTTCATGATCTTATACACTTCTATAAGATCAGCCTCCTGCCCTCCATGGAATAAAGTCCTAGCCTGCCCAACCTCTCCCTATAGCTCAGGCCCTCGAGTCCTGGCAACATCTCGTAAATCTTCTCTGCTCCCTCTCCTCCAGATTGACAACATCTTTCCTCTAACAGGGTTCATATGTGAAGCATAACGGACGGGTACGTGGATAGGAACGGTTTAGGAAGGTTATGGGCCAAACACAGGCAGGTGGGACTAGTGTAGATGGGACATGTTGGTCCGTTTGAGTAAGTTGAGCCGAATGACCAGTGTAACTGCCCCACATCGGCAGTTAATTAAATTCTGAACCTCACGGTTTTTGGTTCCTACCTGAAATAGTAGCGTTCCTAAGGGGGGAACTAATTGCCGACTTAGTTTCCGGGGGGCACGGTTGTTGGCGCACACAGAAGCCATGACTAAGAAGAAACCAAGAAATACCTCTTAAGTAGTAAGCAGTGGACGAGGTATGTTGTTTATTTGCTTGGTTAGTGTGGTGTTGTGTTGCTGTATGGATGTACATGCAGTTATTTTGTAAACTGCATTTTTATTCTGTTTGTTTTTGTTTTTTGTTGCCTTGTTTTTGGCTCAGTTCTCACGGGTTGGTTGGAGCCGAAAATAAACCCCGTATTTAACCACGATCTCGGGCCTCGTGTACTGCTTGGGAGCTACAGTGAGAACTCGACTGCTCTGCATGAATAGCCGAGGAGGACGTCACCAGACGGCAGCAGCCGAGAAGAGACAAACCATATCCATGCTGCGTGTGTATCTTCTACCACCACCTACGCCGAAACACAAGAAGAGCAAGCCCACAGGAAGGCCCAGGTGCCCCTAGTGCGAATATTGCTGTTAAGAAAACTCGTGTTTTGCACAAGAGACTGATATATTATCTACATTTTCATTGAATAAGTTGATGTTGTTATTTTCTACAACTAAAGGACTTTAAGTGTTTTACACAAGAGACTGAGATATAATGTGCATTTCATTTATGTTGTTTACTTACCTTTCCTTATTGAAGACCATTGATACTCACACTGTGTTGATATTGAGAATTTGTTTATTGATGGTTACACTGTAAAAATCCTGTTAAAACAAGCAGTACTCATAGTAATTTAAAGGTGCATTTCTGTTACTTAACAAGTGTTTAATGCATATGTAACTTACCTGTGGAAGAGTTGATAGCTTTATTTGTCTAATTATCACTCATAGTGATTTAAGATGATAACTCTATAAAAATTATTTATTAATTTGGTACTTACTCAACATAAGAAAATATTAGATTTAAACCAAACTAAAGTAAACCAAGTAAAATGTCAGAGTTTGAGCTATCCTCTGAAAGTGACAGAGAAGATGATGAAGGTGATGACACGAAACAGCACTGCCCAGACGCACAACCACAAACGACCAATGGCACTGGAGATGATATCCACACTTCCTCACAAGAGCCACAAAGAGGCCAAAGAGTCCGCAAGCTAACGGAAAAGGGCCAAGAACTGCACGATGAGCAAAGAAGAAAGGTTGCACACGGTTTCAGTGTGAGCTACAAGAAGTGGAAGGCTGTCACTAAGGACGCCAAAGGGACGCTGAGTGGTCAATGCCCAAACAACCTGCTGAATGAACACATCACCAAGCTAAGCAATGCTTCAAAGAATCTGAACGCTGTTTATGAAGAGCTGAGACACATCGACATTCTAGATCATGACACACGTCGCAGAGTAGACACCTGTGAAGCAGTAACAAAGAAGATAATCAAAACGGCAAGAGGTTATCTAAACACGAGAAAGAGTGAATGTCAAGTGGATGAAGAACAAGGCGTTAAAGATACAGAATCTGTATTCAAGTCTGCAGCCTCAGATAAGATGAGCATCAAATCTCACCGCACCAAATCCTCCCAGTCCTCTGCTCGTTCTCAAGGCAACTCAAAAATCACATCCAGACATTCAAGCCAGTCTTCTGCACACAGACTAGAAGCCGCTGCTGAAGTCGCAGCCAATGAAGCCACATTACAAGCGCTGCAAGAGCAAGAACAGGATATTATAGAACTTGAAAGACTTGAAGCGGAAGATGCAGAGAGAAAAAGGGTGCTAGAGGCCAAACGCAGACAAATAGTGCGATTGGAGACAATAGGGAAGCTAAAGGCTGTCAAGGCACGACAGCAAGTATATAAGCAGAGTGAATGCTCAGACGATGAAATAGACGAGCTGCTCTATCAACACGTATCTCTGAAGGAGAAGAAGGAAGTCAACCAGGAAAGTAACCTGTCGAAGCATCACCCTCCACCACAAGCTATGACACTTCCAAAACAAGAAGATAGCACAGCAGCTCTTGTGAGAGTGTTTGCAGAGTCCATCAGTGCGAGTCGTCTTCCTATACCGGAACCGTCAACGTTCAACGGCGACCCACTCAGATTCAATGACTAGAAGGTTTCCTTTCAGACATTAATTGACAAGAAAAACCTACCAGGTGAAGAAAGGATATATTATCTGCGAAGGTATGTGGGTGGAGCTGCCAAGAAGGCCATAGAGAGTTACTTTCTGCTAGGCACAGAGTCAGCCTATCATGCAGCATGGACCATCCTAGAAGAGAGATATGGCAATCCATTCCTCATCGCCAAAGCCTTCAGAGACAAGCTTGATTCATGGCCCAAGATAAGCTCCAAAGGCAGTTTAGAACTTCAAGAACTCACTGACTTCCTTCGCAGCTGTGAGGCCGCCATGTCTCAGATTAGAGGTCTTGAGGTACTCAATGACTGCAACGAGAATCAGAAAGTGCTTGCTAAACTTCCAGACTGGCTGACCTCAAGATGGAACAGGAAAGTCATAGAAGTGGAAGAACAAAGTCAAAGGTTCCCAAGCTTCAGCCAATTCATCAAGTTCCTTACACGTGAAGCAAAAATTGCTTGCAACCCGATAACGTCCCTCTACGCTCTAAAACCAAGTGAAGTTGAGAAGAGCAAGGCTTCAATGAACAGAGGTCCTAGAGCAAAGGTATTGGTAACAAACTCTGATGAGGAGGCTGTCGCCACAAGCTGTGTGTTCTGTGAGAGGGAAGGTCACAGTCTACACAAGTGTTATAAATTCATGGATGAGACGGTCTCTGAGCGAGTCAAGTTTGTTCAAGAAAGGAAGTTGTGCTTTGGCTTTCTGAAGTCTGGCCATCGCTCAAAGGAATGTGAAAACAGAATGATCTGCAATAAATGTGAAAGGAGACATCCAACTTGCCTCCACGACAATCGCACCAAGGAAGGAAGGATGTTAACAAGGCCTGATGAAGCAAGAGACCGTGAGCGGTCAACGGAATGCAAGATGAACCGATCACAAGATAAGACAACAAGAACATCACCTGAGGCAACATCCAATAGAGTCATCCAGCATGTCAAAGACACCCATACGTCCACCATCATCCCAGTGTGGGTGTCAGCCACAAGTGAGCCTAATCGTGAAGTTCTTGTGTATGCACTTCTGGATACACAGAGTGACACAACCTTTCTCCTAGAAGACACTGCAAAAGCTCTACACATGAAGAATGAACCAGTTCAGCTAAAGCTCTCCGCAATGACTTCAAGAAACACAGTTGTGTCCTGTAGGAGACTGACTGGTCTACAAGTAAGAGGATTTTACTCAGACAAGATAATCCAGCTACCAGTGACCTACACAAGAGAATTCATACCTGCAAACAGAGATCATATTCCCTCACCAGAGACTGGAAAGGCATGGCCTCATCTTGAACACATCGCAGATGACATAGCTCCACATCAAAGCTGCGACGTCGGCTTACTAATTGGCTACAACTGTCCTCAAGCTCTCATCCCCAAGACAAGTGGTACCTGGTGAAGAAACAGCCCTTTGCACTGAAAACCGACTTGGGCTGGAGTGTAGTGAGTTATGGCAACCTATGTATCGATTATGGAGATGCTATTGGAGTGAGTCACCAGGTTATCGTGAAGCAAGTGATATCAGGTATTCAGTCCTCTTCAAATCTCACAAGCGAAGTGCATTATGTCTGTAGAACACAGATCAAGGAAGTAGTCTCACCTGCAGCTGTCATCATGGTGCTGGCAGCTGACTTTGTGGAAAGAATTTCAGAGGAAGGCAACATCTCTCAAGAAGACCTCCGATTCCTGTCAAGGATGGAAAAAGGCATCAGGCTCAAGGAGGATGGTCACTATGAGATGCCACTGCCGTTTAAGAAAGAAAGACCCAACTTACCAGACAAGAAGGTATGTGCCATCCATCGTCTCAGGTGCCTAGAAAGGAAGCTGAAAAGAAATGAACAGTATTACAAAGACTACAAGACCTTCATGGATGAGACCATAACCCGTGGAGATGCAGAAAAGGTCTCACAAGAAGATGTCAGTAAAGCTCCAGCATGGAACATTCCCCACCATGGAGTGTATCATCCGCAAAAGCCTCGGAAAATTCGTGTTGTTTTTGACTGTTCGACGAGGTATCAAGAGACAGCCTTGAATGATCATCTCCTGACAGGTCCAGAGTTGACGAACACCTTGTTGGGAGTCCTTTGTCGTTTTCGTAGAGGTCCAGTGGCGATCATGTGTGACATAGAACGCATGTTTCATCAGTTCCATGTAAAGGCAGAAGATCAGGATTACCTACGTTTCCTATGGTGGGAGAATGGAAATCTCGAAGCACAACCCTCCATCTATCGGATGAAAGTCCACTTGTTTGGTGCAGTTTCGTCTCCTGGCTGTGCCAACTTTGGACTCAAACACCTGGCCGCTGAAGGACGAGGACGCTTCAGTGAAGACACCATCCAATTCATCCAGAAGAATTTCTATGTGGGTGATGGCTTGGCAAGTGTAGCAGCTGAAAGGCAAGCAATCAAACTAGTGAAAGAAGCGAGAGAGCTATGTAGCACAGGCAAACTTCAGCTACATAAGTTCATCTCTAACAGCAAGGAAGTCCTAGCCACAATCCCTAAAGAGGAATGTGCTGAAGCTGCCAAGGACCTGGACATGGCACTGGGAGAACAACACATGGATAGAGCACTCGGTGTCCAGTGGTGTGTGGCTTCTGACGAATTCCAGTTCAGGGTAATTGTCAAAGAAAATCCATTCACCCGAAGAGGAGTCTTGTCCACGGTTGCCTCAGTGTATGACCCACTCGGATTTGTGGCACCCTTCATCTTGGTAGGAAAGCAGATCTTGCAGCAGATGGTCGTGACAAGCTCAGTTGGGATGACACCTTACCAGATGACCTTCTACCCCTGTGGGAATCTTGGCACCAAGACCTGAAAAACCTGGCTGGTGTGAAGATCTGGAGATGCTACGCTCCACCAAGTTTCAATGTCCAGCACTATGAGCTCCACCATTTCTCCGATGCCAGTGTGACGGGCTATGGAGTTTGCTCATATCTCAGAGCGGTCAGCACATGAGGTGAAGTCCACTGTACCTTAGTAATGGGAAAGTCAAGAGTCGCCCCTATTAAGGTGACGACCATACCAAGACTAGAGCTGTCAGCAGCAGTGGTAGCTGTTCGCATCAGTGACATGCTCAAGAAAGAGCTCGAAGTAGAATGCCGTCAATAAATCTTCTGGACTGATTCAAAGGTTGTACAGGTACTTGGATACATCAGTAATGAAGCCAGCAGATTCCACGTGTTCGTAGCAAACCGCGTGGAACGCATCAAGCGAAGCACAGAGTCTGCGCAATGGAGGCATGTAACTTCTGAGGAGAACCCAGCAGATCACGCCTCAAGAGGTCTCACAGCAGGACAACTTATAGCCTCCAAACCGGTTCACCTGGAGAGACCCATAGTTAGATAATATTTTGAACTAATATTTTATATGCAGTATGTATGTCTCTAAGTTCTAAGAAATCACATGTGATTTGGTGGGAGTGTAACTGCCCCACATCGGCAGTTAGTTAAATTCTGAACCTCATGGTTTTTGGTTCCTACCTGAAATAGTAGCGTTCCTAAGGGTTCATATGTGAAACATAACGGACGGGTACATGGATAGGAACGGTTTAGGAAGGTTATGGGCCAACCACAGGCAGGTGGGACAAGTGTAGATGAGATATGTTGATCCTTTTGAGTAAGTTGAGCCAAATGACCAGCGTGCATGTTGTGTGACTCTAGGCAGGAGAGATAGTTATCCAGTGTCGACTGAATGCATGAGTGGCTATTCATCCTAACCCCGGGAAAAGTACCTCAAACACTAACATCAAGCAGTGCACATACGTAAATAAACACAGTGTACAGGTCCACCACCGATTCTGCGGCAATTAGTGGTCCAGACAAAATTGCGAGTGCGCTCTTGAAATGCCCCCGGAACTCCCCCCGAAAATGTGGTACCCAGGCCGGGTGAGGCGGCTGATCTTAATGTCTTCAAATGTCTTCCACATCTCTCGTTCCCCACACCCCTGACTCTCAACCCTAAATGTCACCCATTCCTTTTCTCCACAGATGCTGCCTGACCCACTGAGATATTCCAGATTTTGTGTCTATCTTTGGTTCAAACCAGCATCTGCAGTATCCCCTGGCTCCACTATCTTTAAGAGCCCCATCTAGCTCTCTCTTGAAACTATCCAGAGCACCAGCCTCCACATTCATAACACCCTGTGTGAAGAAGTGTTTCGGAGTGTCAACGACTCCGTTAGTTTTTTGCTTTGCTCTACCGCCCGGCCGGGGCCAGTGGGGGAGTAAAGTCGGGCACAGCTGTTCCCATTACGGGAGATTGGCTTGCCGTTGGCTGCTGCTGCCGGCTGCCCGCAACTACGCGGTTCTCCCCCGCCAGCTTTCCCGCAGCCTTCGTGGTTCTGGTCCATGTCACCACCTGTAATGTAAGTGGAAGGAACGCAGAGTCTCCTTACCTGCTGTTCCCGGCTTTCAAATTTTGCCGCTAAGTAGAATGTCGTTCCCGCTGCTGTGACTCGTTGCAATGCGTGTAGCGATATGGCACGCATGCGTCCTGGCGGGGTTCTTCACGTAGTCACTCACGTGACTCTGAAGTAAAATTCCTGAATCTACTTGCACCCTATGTCCAGGCTACTGTTTGGGGGCCTTTAGATAAGTCCCATTAGAGTCTGTTTACCCTTACAATTCCTTAGTTCTATCCATACTGACTCCACATCTCCTGTTTCAATGTCACCCCTGGCAAGGGACTGATTGTCATTCCTCACTAACAGAGCTACCCCAGCCCCTCTGTCCACCTGTCTGTCTATTTGATAGGAGATATACCCTTGAATATTCAGTTCCCATCACCAGCCCTCTTGCAGCCATGTCTCTGTAATTCCCACAACAAGCCGTGTGTGTGAGTTTAGTTTTAGATTTTGAGATGCAGAGTGGAAACAGGCCCTTCAGCGCACCAAATCTGCGAAGGATATTTAAAATAAAAGGGCTGTTTAAAGTTCACAAGCTGAACCTTTTTTTTTTTTAATCGAATATGAAGGAAAAGTGAATCATAATGAAAATGTTCCCAAGAGCTGGCATCATTCCGGGGAGAACATGGTAATTTTGATAACCAATTCAACAGAGATTTTTGGGTCTCCAATTCATGGTTCAAAGATGCAAAAAGTTGGGTCTTCAAGTGAAGCTCTGACTGTCAAACCCTATTTTAAAAGAATTTTAAATTAAAAGGAGTCTGCAGATACTGTAAACGAGTTCATGTGGAAGAATAAGCAATGGTTAAACAAGCCAATTTATTTCATTAGGTGAAAATGCAATTTGTCCAATTTAAACTAGTTTGCCTGGCCCATGGATATTTGCCCAGCCTCAAAGTCACGTTTTCTCCCCCATCAACAAAAAAAGCATGATTAGTCCAAAACGGAATAGATTATTCTACAGAGGCATTGTTTAAGACTCGGCTGAATCCAACATTCTTAAAGCATTACCATAATTAACTTGTTTAAGAAAGAACTGCAGATGCTGGAAAAATCGAAGGCTGACAAAAATGCTGGAGAAACTCAGCGGATGAGGCAGCATGCGTCTAGACACTGCCTCACCTGCTGAGTTTCTCCAGCATTTTGTCTACCATAATTAATTCACTCCCTTCACCCAGGAGGTGGGTAAATGGAACAAGCTGCCAGAGGAGGTAGTGGAGGCTGGTACAATGGCATTTAGAAGACATTTGGACTAATTGTCTGTTTCTCTAATATACACAGAAATGTTTTTGCTGTTTAGTAAGGGTTTTACAGTGCAATATGTTTACACTACTGTTGTGCTGCTACGTAACCCGCTCCATGACACACTGAGGAACACCTTCAGCAACAGACTGGTTTCACCAAGATGCAGCACAGAACGCCACAGGAGATCCTGCTCCCCCGTGGCTATCAAACTGTACAACTCCAGCCCCTTCTGTCGTGGGGTAGACTGACTACCGCCCTCCCCCTCCCCAATCTTTGCACATCCCCAATCCTTTCCACTCATCACTTTAATTTCATGTTTCACGTTTAGTTTAGTTTAGTTTACTTTAGAGATACAGCGCAGAAACAGGCCCTTCGGCCCATCAGGTCTGTGGCAACCAGCGATCTCCGCATGTTCATCCCGTGCACTAGCGCTACTCCACACACTAGGTACAATTACAATGTTACCAAAGCCAATTAACCTACAAACCTGTACGTCTTTGGAGTGTGGGAGAAAACCGAAGATCTCAGAGAAAACCCACGCAGGTCACGGGGAGAACGTACAAACTCCGTATAGACAGCACCCGTAATCGGGAGTGAACCTGGGTCTCCGGCGTGCATTCGCTGTAAGGCAGCAACACTACCACTGCGCCACCATGACCACCTTTATCTTGTGTTTTATAACTGTTGGCAGATCAATTTCCCACCTTGGATAAAGTTCTATCGTAAGTCAGTATTTAATTGTTCATTTTGTGACATATGACAATAAAACACTCTTGACAGGTGCATGGATAGGATAGGTATGGAGAGATGTGGAGCAAATGCAGGCAGGAGGAACTAGTGTAGATGGAGCATCTTGGTCAATGTGGGCAAGACAAAATATGCAGGAACAGCAGATGCAGGTTTACACTGACAGATACAAAATGCTGGAGAAACTCAGCGGGACAGGCAGATTACAACTCAGCGATATGAATATTGATTTCTCCAACTTCAAGTAACCCTTGTGTTCCTTCTCTCTCCTTCCCTCCCCCACCCTAGTTCTCCCACTTGCTTCATTGTCCAGTGAAACGTCATCTATCCATGTTCTCCACAGATGCTGCCTGACCCGCTGAGCTACTCCAGCACTCTGCGAAACGTCACCAATCCATGTTCTCCACAGATACTGCCTGACCCACTGAGTTACCCCAGCACTCTGTGAAACGTCACCTATCCATGTTCTCCACAGATGCTGCCTGACCCGCTGAGTTACTCCAGCACTCTGTGAAACGTCACCTATCCATGTTCTCCACAGATGCTGCCTGACCCGCTGAGTTACTCCAGCACTCTGTGAAACGTCACCTATCCATGTTCTCCACAGATGCTGCCTGACCCAGAGTTACTCCAGCGCTCTGTGAAACGTCACCTATCCATGTTCTCCACAGATGCTCCCTAACATTTGTAATTTCAGGTCAGGACCCTTCCGGTTTGAGTTGGCCAGTGGAGTAGAGAAGCCAAGACAGTTTTTGCACCAACAGTGGATATAAAAAGTCCAGAGAGGGCAGAAGGCTTGGTAGGGGTGGGGAGGAGGGGAGAGGTGGGGGAATGTTGGAGACTGGGGACAGGATTGTCACTGGATGGATAGGATTCTCTCCCATAAAGAAAAGCTCAGAGGTGGCAGAAGAGCCCTACGTCCCTATGTTCCCAATGTCGAGGGACTCCAGAACAGGGGTCACCGTTTAAGAAGAAGACCCACTGAGTCACTCCACCTTTATCTTGGTCTATTAACAGATTAAGATCTACCTTAGATCTCCTTTTGTCAGCCTGCTTGGCTCTCTCCTTTTTCACCGGCATTCTCGATACACCTTTCTTGGGTTATTGATCCACACAGTGAAGGTTAGAGTTTCGATCTACCAGCTGTTTCAATGCCTGGCAGAATGGGTTTGGTGAACCCACTTCAAGTTGACAGATGGAATGGAGCCCGTCCATCTCTCATGGTTACGGATGCAGTTCACTGTGAGGTCGCCAGCCAGGCACATTATGAGGTCACCTCTGATTATAATGGTTTACAAACTTGAGATGTTATGAATGGAAGGCCGGCCCAGAAGGGAATAAACCACTTCTCCATATGACCACAGGTTACAGTGGTTATAGGGTGATTTCACGAAAGGTCACTGGAGCGTAGATCCACACCCACATGACCGAAAATTTGAAGTGGAGTACATGCTACACTTCCAGTACATGTTAGTGAATGGGAAAACACACACTTTCACACCCGTTAAAAACATCGAAAACGGCCAGTTTTTGAGCTGCAATTTATTGTGCCAGTCGGGGTGACCGTGAGGCACAGCTACCTAAATTTACAGCCCAAAAAAAAGATAGAAACTAAGGTAAATTCAAGAGGGAGCTGAAGGTGCCAATCCAGCGGAAGTGAACAGCGGACATTTGTCGTGGAGATTTAAAGGTCCAAAATATCGGGAATTATCGCGTTTGCTCGCTGAATTTCATCAAAAGTAAGGCATTATTGACTTTTTTATCTTTATTCATTTGTTATATGAGAAGTTTTAAAAGTGAAAAATCCCTCAGTAAAATTGCAAAATCGCCCATGGTTCTCAGGTGGGTTTTAACATGCAAAATGAAAACGCTTCTGAAGCAACATTTACCATCTAAATAATCGTAAACTATCAATGCATTTTGAAATAAATTTTACTCAGATGCAAGCTAAGGAATGGGATAATTGTCAGCTGTTAGTTGGACAAAATTAGGACATTTTATTATTTTCCAAAATATATTTCTCAATGTTTCTTGTTTAAAGCCTGCACATTCACCCAAACTATTTATTTATTTATTTCTTTATCATCTAATAACAAACAAGCCTGCAGCATGGAATGTTCAGTTGCCTGATAACAGCTGGGAAGAAACTGTCCCTGAATCTGGAGGTGTGCGTTTTCACACTTCTGTACCTTTCCCAATTTGAGCAAGGTCATTCTTACTATTGAGGGAGTACAGCATAAGTTCACCAGGTTAATACCCGGGATGGCGGGACTTACGTATGATGAAAGAATGTGTCGGCCAGGCATGAATTCGCTGGAACTGCGAAGGATAACAGGGGATCTTTTAGAAACATATAAAATTCTTAAAGGAGTGAAGGCTTGATGCAGGAACAATGTTCCCAATGTTGGGGGGAGTCCAGAACCAGGGGTCACAGTTTAAGAATAACGGGTTAGGCCATTTAGGACACAGAAGTGGGAAAACTTTATCACGCAGAAAATCTGTAGAATTCTCTGCCACAGAAGGCAGTGGAGGACAATTCACTGGATGTTTTCAAGTGAGGGTTGGACGTGGCTCTTTGGGCTAACAGATTCAAGGGATATGTGGAGGTAGCAGGAATGGGGTATTGATTTTGGATGATCAGCCAAAATCATATTGAAAGGCGGTGCTGGCTTGAAGGTCCATATGGCCTACTCCTGCAACTATTTTCTATGTTTCTACATCATGGTGAGTCCAGCACTCGTTGACGTCTGGTCCTGAAGAAGGGTCCTGTACCAAAACGTCACCCACCCATGTTCTCCAGAGACGCTGGTCGACCCGCTGAGTTACTACAGCACTCTGTTCCTTCATGGGCTAGCTGGTGTCTTGCTTATATGACAGAGCTACATTGCCAATCCACACAAGCCCCAACTTTGCTGTTAACATGAAACTGTTGACATTTCAAGAAATTAAATACATTGATGAAACTCGAGTGATGGACAAGATAATGCTTCACAGGAGAAAGTTAAATCTGCATTGAATTAAACCCCACTTGTAGAAACTAAACTAAAGGAAGATGTTTTCAAAAGTTATGAGTTTGATTCTATTACTCCAGAAGTGAAGGGCAGGTGGGCAAGAGTCTAAGGCAATTACACCCCTTCATTTGATCAATACAGGGCATAAGGGGTTGTCTTAATAGAAACATAGAAACATAGAAATTAGGTGCAGGAGTAGGCCATTCGGCCCTTCAAGCCTGCACCGCCATTCAATATGATCATGGCCGATCATCCAACTCAGTATCCCGTACGCATCACCGGTTCCTCACTCCCCTCCATTGAGTCTGTCCAGAGCAAGTGTTGTCTGCGAAGGGCGCGCAGCATCGTCAAGGACTGCTCTCACCCCAACCACAGACTGTTTACCCTCCTACCATCCGGGATGCGCTACAGGTCTCTCTGTTGTCGGACCAGCAGGTCCAGGAACAGCTTCTTCGCTGCGGCTGTTACATTATTTAACTCTGCACCTCGATGATTGCCAGTCACCCCCTCCCCCGGACACTCCTTCCCCCAGAAAAATTGCACTACTATGACTGTATGTACGTATATATATTTATTGCTCATTATTCTATGTTCGCTCTACTGGGAGAGATGCTAACTGCATTTTGTTGTCTCTGTACTATTCATGGCACAATGACAATAAAGTTTGAATCTGAATCTGAAGGCAGGAACACCAAGCACATTTACACTGGGTAGAGCTGGACAGTCATTGTTGAATCTGAATCTGAAGGCAGGAACACCAAGCACATTTACACTGGGTAGAGCTGGACAGTCATTGGTCCACCGTTCCTCAGAACCAAGCCTCCTCATAAACACACTGACCACCACCCCAGTCTGTAAATTGATGTGTGTGTGTGTCAAGGTTATGGAGAGAAGGCAGGAGAATGGGGTTGAGAGAATGGCAGAACTAGAGGGCTCTGTTCCAAAATAAGGTCACCAAACAAGTGTAGCTCACTCCTGTTTATTTATCTTCAATTGTGTTTCAGGCAGAGATTCATGTTTTTTTTTCTGTTTCACTTACTAATTGTGTGTTTTTACCAACTCTATTCTTCAAAGGCTGATGGTGAATTTGAGTTTGCTGAAGGCACAATTGCATATATTGTTTATAAGAAATGAGGCAAAGAGCCATGTGAGCCGTTAGGAGAGAGGTTCAAATCAGATCAGCCGTGTTGTTATTTAATGGTGGGATATCCTTGTTAGGCCGAGTTGCAACTTCTCTGCTGATTAATATGGTTGAATAAAAGCCTTAGACAAGTAAATTAAATTAATGGAGTAACCCGGCAAAGCAGACTAGAAATCTGGAGAAGGGTCTCAAAACCGAAACATCACCCATTCCTGCTCTCCATAATTGTTGCCTGAGTTACTGACCTTTCTGGCCTTGGCCTCCTTCACTGTTAGAGTGAGGCATAAAGCAAATTGGAGGAACAGCACCTCATATTTGGCTTGGGCAGCTTACACTCCAGCGGTATGAATATTGCCTTCTCTAACTTTAAGTCACCTATGCTTTCTCTCTATCTCCACCCACCCCCCTTCCTATTTCACCGACCAGTCTGACTGGCCCCGTGATTAAATTATATCACTGAAAGTTTCTCTGTCACCTTTTCCCAATTAACAATGATCTTTTCTACATTTTCCTTGCTCCCTACCCCCTTTGATGTCTTGTTTAAACACCTTACACTTCCTTATCTCTGTGTCTCCCTCCCCCCTGACTCTGAAGAAGGGTCTCGACCAGGAAGGTCACCCATTCCTTCTCTCCAGAGATGTTGCCTGTCCTGCTGAGTTACTCCAGCACATTACATGACAAATTACATTAATATTTGCTTCCATCTGGGCTTTTATTGCCACCTTCCAAGATCGAGCAGGTGATGAATGTCAGTTTCCATTAATTAAATATTATCCATGTATGGGATGCATTGGATGTGATGTGTTGCTGTGGTCGGGGCTGGGGATTGAACCTGCCGCACTGGGCGGTGATGCGCTGATTGGCCCCGCCCCCATGCTCTGTCAATCACCGGGCAGCATCGTCATCCCTCTCCTGAGGCGCGCCCTTTGCGCGTGCGCGTCACGCAGGCGCGGGGACGGTTTGCCGGCCGCGCGCGCCGCCACCGGTCACCTGACCCTCCAACGGTCAGCGCGCGCTGCGCCCGCCCCTCTGTTCCCCTCCCCCCCCCCTCAATGCACCAAACACCAACAAAAAACACCCGGAACCAACATGCGGCGTTTCGCCCTCCACCCGGAAGCCTGAGACCCGCCGTCCCGCTGTGCCAGCGCCGGTGCGCCGCCCTAAAGCGTCCCCTCTCCCTCCGGAAGCGCCCTTGTGGACAAGCGGTTCGCCAGCCAACCGGAAGTGGTGCGGGAATGCTGTGACGAGCAGGTTAGGGCAAAGTATATAGAGGAGCTCCTCTAGTATCTTTGGGTAAGGGTGACAGCGCTGCCATGCAACGGGGGAGGCAGCAATGCAGCCAGTGATGCATGCATTCCCTTGAATGCAGCAGTGGGAGCATGCACAGGCGCTGGCAGGCGGTTCCCCACACTTTATAACTAACCATGAATTCACACTTAATATAACCATATAACAATTACAGCACAGAAACAGGCCATCTCGACCCTTCTAGTCCGTGGCGAACACATAATCTCCCCTAGTCCCATATACCTGCGCTCAGACCATAACCCTCCATTCCCTTCCCATCCATATAACTATCCAATTTATTTTTAAATGATAAAAACGAACCTGCCTCCACCACCTTCACTGGAAGCTCATTCCACACAGCCACCACTCTCTGAGTAAAGAAGTTCCCTCTCATGTTACCCCTAAACTTCAGTCCCTTAATTCTCATGTCATGTCCCCTTGTTTGAATCTTCCCTACTCTCAGTGGGAAAAGCTTTTCCACGTCAACTCTGTCTATCCCTCTCATCATTTTAAAAACCTCTATCAAGTCCCCCCTTAACCTTCTGCGCTCCAAAGAATAAAGCCCTAACTTGTTCAACCTTTCTCTGTAACTTAGTTGCTGAAACCCAGGCAACATTCTAGTAAATCTCCTCTGTACTCTCTCTATTTTGTTGACATCCTTCCTATAATTAGGCGACCAAAATTGTACACCATACTCCAGAATTGGCCTCACCAATGCCTTGTACAATTTTAACATTACATCCCAACTTCTATACTCAATGCTCTGATTTATAAAGGCCAGCACACCAAAAGCTTTCTTTACCACCCTATCTACATGAGATTCCACTTTCAGGGAACTGTGCACAGTTATTCCCAGATCCCTCTGTTCACCTACATTCTTCAATTCCCTACCATTTACCATGTACGTCCTATTTTGATTTGTCCTGCCAAGATGTAGCACCTCACACTTATCAGCATTAAACTCCATCTGCCATCTTTCAGCCCACTCTTCCAACTGGCATAAATCTCTCTGTAGACTTTGAAACTCTACTTCATTAACCGCAACCCCACCTATCTTAGTATCATCTGCATACTTACTAATCCAATTTACCACACCATCATCCAGATCATTGATGTACATGACAAACAACAGTGGACCCAACACAGATCCCTGTGGCACCCCACTCGTCACTGGCCTCCAACTTGACAAACAACCATCCACCATTACTCTCTGGCATCTCCCATTCAGCCACTGTTGAACCCATCTTGCTACTCCACCATTAATACCCAACCATTGAACCTTCTTAACCAACCTTCCATGAGGAACCTTGTCAAAGGCCTTACTGAAATCCATATACACAACATCCACTGCTTTACCCTCATCAATTTCCCGAGTAACATCTTCAAAAAATTCAAGAAGATTAGTTAAACATGACCATGTTGTGTGGTGTCTTTTTAAAATAGCTGTTTTTTTAATTTTTTTCCTCCCACAAATATGTAATATGTGAATATGTGATTCTGTTTTGTAGTTTGTTTGTTTTTTTGCACAAAGTCCGCGAGCATTGGTCACTTTTCATTTCACTGCACATCTCGCATGTGTATGTGACAAATAAACTTGACTTGAACTCCCTCACAGAGTTGCCCACCAAACCTATACTCTTTACTATGGGCATCCTGCCTGACCCGCTGAGTTACTCCAGTACTCTGTGAAACGTCACCTATCCATGTTCTCCACAGATGCTGCCTGACCCACTGAGTTACTCCAGCACTCTGTAAAACGTCACCTATCCATGTTCTCCACAGATGTGAAAAAGCTACTTATCTTAACTACTAAACCAGGTTCGCTTCTTAATAAACAGACACCACACAAACGGTTTGGTAGACCAGTTCAAAACTTTACTTAACATCGGCCGATGGAAGGGAGGGAGAACTCCAGTCAAGTGACCAACACAGACACTTGACTGTGCTCAGTCACCTTCTCTGAACAACAGAATTACATTGCTTTAAATAGGTTTTTTTGTCCCCTTATCACATTCCACAGACATTAGTCATGGTCAGAGGTACAGGAAAAGGTTTCCACAGAATGCATCACATCAAACCTTTTTTTTACATGGTACAAGATATACTAAAAACATTGTCCATTTGTTTATCTCCAAATAGACCACCCTAGCTCTCTTCGCTGCTTCCTCTGTCATTTGGTCCCTCATAAACATAGGTAATTTGTTTACAAAGATGTGACTGGCTATTTCGCTCTTCCTTTATTGCCTCCTCCCCATAAACATTGGTCATTTGGTTTATGGCATCTCACTTCAAAGATTTGACCAGCTATCTCTCTAGCTCCTTCACTTGGGAGACAATGTTATCTCACACACCCCGCAACCTGAGGAAAGCCTAATTTGACACTAAATATAAGCTGTAAGCTAGCCCAGAAGCCAATTTAATATCTTCTTATATTTTAAACTAAAACTCGGCTTCATCATTCCATCCTTTTATCAAAATTTTGATAACAACTACAGTCCTTCCTGAGTACATACGAAAGACCATAAGCATCTCATTAGACAAATTAATAGTACACTAGTAACACAATCAATTCATAGTGGACAATCGTTTCACAAGTCCCTCCAAACATTTTAAATGGCCACCAACCTCCCCCGGACGTGACCTAATATACTACCATAGGACAGGAAAAGGATCATAAAAATTGCTCAGCCTTTATTCGGCTTCGTTTGGAATTCCCTGTGTGCTGGTGTAACTGGTTCATGCTTCTCTTGTGTGGCACTGCATTTGCAACATAACAATGCCCTGTCACAAATATACTGTTTCCTTCAAATACACCAGTGCCTTGGTTGTGGCAAAAACAGGTAGATTTAACTGGCCTTTGCAGACCTCTTACTGTCTGTAGTCAGGGTATCTTTGCTGCGCTTGTCATGTTTGACTTCAATCTTGTTTAAAAGGAGGTGTGTACCATCCTTTAAATGTGGGTTAGTCCGCAAGTTTGCCATTCTGAAGAAAGTTCAGTCCATGTGGGCTGGGCCACCCCAGAATAAAGGAGCATCAATAGCCCATCGTCCTTGTTTCCACAAACTGTTCACAGTCAATCAAATGTATCCAGCGATGATGATCTTTCATCTTTACAGCAGTTCATGTTGTTAGCAACACTTGGTTGTTCTTTTCAATACAGTTTCAATTTCTTCTTGTCCCAGCACCCCCGTCATCGTATAGCTTTTATGGCTCCCAGCAAAGCTCCTCCAACCTGGGAATGTAGATCTGGCAAGACATGGGTTAATTGCCGACCATACATAATTAGTTAATTGCCCAGGGCCTGTTAGTGGCTTCCCCCCACTCTCCAGGGGGTGGAAACGGCAGCTTTTCCTGCATCAATAAAAAGTTGTGAATCTTGTTCACCAGCTGAGTTTCTCCAGCACTTTTGTCCCCCTTTGATCCTCCAGTATCTCCAGTCCCTTCTTAACACTTCCCTGTGAATTTATCCTTTAATCCGATTATATCCAAAGAGGCTCTCCCCACCTAAATATTCAATTCTCCAAATATGTTCTCTTCCCCAATCTACTTTATCTTCTCACCTTTTGTCCCTCATTGTGAGTTCCCTCAAACCTCCTTTTGTAAGTCATAAGACAATTTTTCATCTACCTTCATTTCTCTCACACAGCACATGCTTCAACATCTTTTTGTTTGCTTGAAAACAGTAATCTTGCTTCATTTACATTTTAAAAGACAACCTCTGTTATCATATCAAAACAAACTTTCCCAAAAGAACTCATTCAGAATCAGTAATCAATAATACATTTTCTTTGTTAAAGAGGGAACTGCAGATGCTGGAGAATCGTAGGTTACACAGAAAAGCTGGAGAAACTCAGCGGGTGCAGCAGCATCTATGGAGCGAAGGAAATAGGCAACGTTTCGGGCCGAAACCCTTCTTCAGACTGATCAGGGGTGGGGGTGGGTGGGGACAAGAAAGGGAAAAGGAGGAGTAGCCGGAAGGCTGGAGGGTGGGAGGAGACAGCAGGGGAGCTGAGGAAGGGGAGGAGACAGCAAGGACTAACAGAATTGGGAGAAGTCGATGTTCATGCCCCCGGGGTGCAGACTCCCCAAACGGAATATGAGGTGCTGTTCCTCCAATTTCCGGTGCTGCTCGCTGTGGCCATGGAGGAGACCCAGGACAGAGAGGTCGGAGACGGAGTGGGAGGGGGAGTTGAAGTGCTGAGCCACCGGGAGGTCAGCTAGGTTATTGCGGACCGAGCGGAGGTGTTCGGCGAAACGATCGCCCAACCTCCGCTTGGTCTCACCGATATAGATCTGCTGACATCTAGAGCAGCGGACGCAATAGATGAGGTTGGAAGAGATGCAGGTAAACCTCTGTCGCACCTGGAACGATTGCTTGGGTCCCTGAAAGGAGTTGAGGGGGGAGGTAAAGGGACAAGTGTTGCATCTGCTGCGGCCGCAAGGGAAAGTGCCCGGGGAGGGGGTGGACCGAGAGGGAAGGGAAGAATTGACAAGGGAGTTATGGAGGGAGCGGTCTTTGCGGAAGGCAGATATGGGGGCAGATATACTTTTCTCTGTAATTTTGACATTTCCAATCTCATTTAACACTTTAATCGGGATGAGTCTTTTTTAAACTTGGTTCAAAAGATCTATAATCATATAATCAAAAGATTTATAAACACATTTTATCCATCGAGTATAGCTCCGCACCCCATTCATGCCTGTTTCTTAACTTTAAAGGACAAACTTCTTAAAGCGACACACAACTTTGCACATTGCTTCGAATTTCACACATTCCACATACAAAAAACATTGTTTTACAAGCAGTACATATACAAAAACATTGTTTTACCAGCAGTATATAATATTTCATCTTCATAGACATCTCTTTGTAATTTACTTTCCCTTTTTCTGACAAGACTTCTGTTTACCAAAATCCTGGTTACCTAACCCTAATTGGACATTGATCCAGATCATGATTAGTCAGACTCCCCTTGACTTTTCAGTCTCCCTATCCTATCCTCATTTCTCCATTGAATTTTCCTTCATCCCCAATTTTTATAACATAGTTGCTTGTCAGAAAAAGGATTTACCTCTAAAAGGATTTACCTCCGGGGTAATTATGTTTTGCAATCCCCATTGACTCTTTCCACCATCCCAGATACCTGTGGGTGGTGTACACAGTGAATTGCTGTTGGATATTAAAATGTGCACATTTTTCCTTATTAATACTGGTTGGTAGAGCTTTACTCCACCTACTAAATAAATCTAAAATTACTACGCAATATTTATAACACTGGGCCCTTGGCACTTCAACAAAATCAATCTGTATGCACTCAAACGACCACGATGGCACCCCAACTGGTTTGCTTGGATTATCTCATTAGCAAATTTTACATTCAGAGGCCTGCCACCACATTTCCTTTGTTATCCTATCATTCCCTCCTTACCAGCATGGGTAAGACGGGTAAAAATGTATCGTATACACCAACTTGTCCAAGCGGGGTGTGCTGAATCAATGGCACAGCCCTCTTGTTTCCATAGTTATTATATATACAAGAGGCGTCCCTCTGTAATGTACATACCTCCCTCATGTTTGGCAGGACCGTTCTATTTGCTAGTATCTGTTTACCAGATGTCACCACGCATTTGGATGTACAGGCTGCTTGCTTGGATACACTATCAGCAACCTATTGCCTTTTGCTATAGAGTCCCCAGCACCAGTGTGTACAGTACATTTAATAATGATCAGCTGTTCTGGTAGCATCAATACCTTAATAAATTACACACAGAAAGGGATTCCCGTGCTCCCAATCCTGGAGAGCTTTGTAAGGTCAGAACTTCAAGTTATAGGCATGTTACTGATGGAACTGTCCCAGGTAAAGATGCCATTGCTACTGGTAGGGCATAGGGAGGTGGACATCTCACAAGATTATCTAACTCCTCCTCATTTTCATTACCAAATAGGGTCGTCGTGCCAGACATGAAGTCTCCTCCAGAGGATTTACCAGTACTGGGTTTATTTTTTACGAACCATCACCTGTTTCTCACCTCCTGCCTGTCTTTTAATTCTATTCTCTTGTTCCTCTGCCCACTGGCATTCTAGTTGCAATAAGTTCCATCCTTTCCTAACACTATCCTTGTTTCTTAACTCTATCTAGCAATGTTACAAAATTATGAGATTTAAAAAAAATCAAATCTGCAATTTATCCCATCAGATAAAGCATAACAATAAGTTTAATTTGACACCTAATTCACTTTCATATCTCAAGTAATAAAAAATTATGGCCATTTTCATACTCAGAAATTAGCATCTTGTTCCCTATTGATTTTCTATGGACATAACAAAAAAGCTGTGATCATGGACCGTCAAAAGCCCATAACCTTCTTACAAATTAAGAGAACTGAATGAAATTTTCAGTTATCCTAGATTGAAGCATTCTGAAACAAATATAAAATAATCTTACTTGGATGACCTGAAATTAAAGCATATAATTAGTTAGTTACCCAATTGTAGCTAATTTCAAACTTCAATTACTAGATCTAAACATCTATCCAATTCTTAATAAATGATTGACATTTTTAAACAGCCTAAGTGTCCAAATAATATTCACAAATAATTCACAATAAAACATGATTTTTAAATCTCATTTACATCAATTTATAGGCCAAATGGAAGGAATTTAGTGTTCAATTGCTGTAAATTAAAGTATTTTAAATCGGCTTTCTAGTGGGTTCCTGTGAAGAAAAATACTGCTACTCTAACTATTATACAAGGCCATAAAACTAATAATACCTTTTGCGACGGGGTCTTTCAGCGATTTTCCGTTAATGATTTACTAGGCTGAACATTTTCGATTGCAACAGCCCAGTAAAAATCGCGTTTTAAACCTGCCCCCTCTAAACAGCGCCAAAATCACGCACACGGCCTCTTCTTACATGCAGTATCCATCCAACTTCCAACTCTACTCTCCTCTGTTCCTGATTTCCATGTTTTAATTCCTTTCTTCCATTTCTTTCCTGTCTTCCTTTCCCATCTCAACACCTCTGCTTATTTAATTGTCTCAACATTCCATGTGCCCCCTACTGGCCAGGCATCATCCCCTAACCGTTTGGTCAATCTGTAACTTAACATTCTAAATTTCTTATTATACATAGGATTCAAATAACACATATATAGGACCGGTAACCATAGCATTCCCCATAGATAGATAGAAAGAGAGAGAGAGAAAACAGACTTCTTAATTCCGAATCGTTCCAAATATATCAACCAGGCCGACCCACTAAATGAGACCCCAGTTTCTCAACTTGGCTGACTTTTTAATTCCTTAATATACGACCCAAGTGTCTCAACGAAGCAGACCCGCTAACCGAGACCCCAGTTTCTTTTCAACTTGGCAGACTTCTTAATACTGTAATATACAACGTCACTTATTTCTCAACCCGACAACTCTTCGGATGTCTCAATAAGCCAGACACACACCTCAACCCCCGTATCTCAACCCGACAAATCACGGATATCTCAACAAGGCTGATGAGCCCTTAGTAGAGAGAGAAAAAGAAAACAAAGAGAGATAGACAGAGAGAGGAACCACTCACGTCCTACTTAACAATATACATAAGACCTTTCTTAAAAATACATACACAATCCCTTCTTTAAAAAAAAACCGTATAAAGCCCAACTGGTCTTACCTTTGTCTGTTTCTAAGAACCTCGGCAGGGAACCAATTCAATTACTGATGAAGGATCACAGATGTTACCGGGAGTTTCTAGGGAGTCGGTCTTACAAGGGGGCCGATAGAGCTCAGTTATCACCCTTCCAATCCCGGCAACCTCCGCAACCTCTTGCACAGTCAGCCGTTGATGTGGTCCCAGCGAGGCCTGCATAACTACGCCAATGAAAAAGCTACTTATCTTAACTACTAAACCAGGTTCGCTTCTTAATAAACAGACACCACACAAACGGTTTGGTAGACCAGTTCAAAACTTTACTTAACATCGGCCGATGGAAGGGAGGGAGAACTCCAGTCAAGTGACCAACACAGACACTTGACTGTGCTCAGTCACCTTCTCTGAACAACAGAATTACATTGCTTTAAATAGGTTTTTTGTTGTCCCCTTAGCACATTCCACAGACATTAGTCATGGTCAGAGGTACAGGAAAAGGTTTCCACAGAATGCATCACATCAAACCTTTTTTTTACATGGTACAAGATATACTAAAAACATTGTCCATTTGTTTATCTCCAAATAGACCACCCTAGCTCTCTTCGCTGCTTCCTCTGTCATTTGGTCCCTCATAAACATAGGTAATTTGTTTACAAAGATGTGACTGGCTATTTCGCTCTTCCTTTATTGCCTCCTCCCCATAAACATTGGTCATTTGGTTTATGGCATCTCACTTCAAAGATTTGACCAGCTATCTCTCTAGCTCCTTCACTTGGGAGACAATGTTATCTCACACACCCCGCAACCTGAGGAAAGCCTAATTTGACACTAAATATAAGCTGTAAGCTAGCCCAGAAGCCAATTTAATATCTTCTTATATTTTAAACTAAAACTCGGCTTCATCAGATGCTGCCTGACCCGCTGAGTTACTCCAGTACTCTGTAAAACGTCACCTATCCATGTTCTCCACAGATGCTGCCTGACTCACTGAGTTACTCCAGCACTCTGTAAAACGTCACCTATCCATGTTCTCCACAGATGCTGCCTGACCCGCTGAGTTACTCCAGTACTCTGTGAAACGTCACCTATCCATGTTCTCCACAGATGCTGCCAAAGATAGTGGAGTTTGGGAATATGGGGAGAAGGTAGGAACGGGGTACTGTTTGTGGATGATCAGCCGTATTGTCTATGTTTCTATGTAAAAGCTTTTCACTCCACATCACCATCTACATCTCTGCTGCGACTCTCAGTCTGAGGAAAGGTCGCGACCTTCAAATGTCGTGCATTCCTTCTCTCCAGAGATGCTGCCCGTCCCGCTGAGTTAATGCAGCATTTTGTAGTCTGGCCCCCCCTTGAGGTTTTATCTCAGGTTTGCAGCATCTGCAGCTGCTGTGATTGGCCCCCCCGCACCGCCCCCCCCCACGTGGTGTAGGAGCCGCGGGGGCGGGGCCGGCCGCGCCGTGTCAACCGTTGCTCGGGCGGGATGGGCGACTCCGATTGGCGGAGGGCGCTGTCCATCCAAGGGGCGGGGAACCGGCTCTGATTCAAGATTGAAGAAAGTTTATGGTCATGTGGCCCAGATAAGACAATGACATTCTTGCTTTGCTGCAGCACAACAAAATATAGTAGGCATGAATATAGAACACATCAGTGTGTCCATATACCATTATATAAATATATACACACATGAATAAATAAACAGATAAAGTGTAATAAACAGGTAATGATCTAATAATGTTCAGAGTTTTGTTTGAGTTGAGTTTAATAGCCTGATGGCTGTGGGGAAGCAGCTATTCATGAACATGGTCGTTGCAGTCTTCAGGCTCCTGCACATTCCACCTGAAGGTAGCGAGGAGATGAGTGTGTGGCCAGGATGGTGTGGGTCCTTGATGATTCTGCCAGGCTTTTTGAGGCAGCGACTGCGATAGATCCCCTCGATGGTACGGAGGTCAGAGCCGAAGATGGATTGGGCTTTGTTTACTACTTTCTGCATTATTTTCCGCTCCTGGACGCTCAAGTTGCCGAACTAAGTCACGATGCAACCGGTCAGCATGCTCGCTACTGTGCACCTGTAGAAGTTCGAGACAGTCGATTTTGACAAACTGACTCTCCGTAATCTTCTCAGGAAGTAGAGACATTGATGTGCTTCCTTTATAATTTTATCAGTGTAGTTTGTGTGGGAGGTGAAGGGTCGGTATTTCTCTCTGGTGAAGGCGTGGGTGGAGGCGGCAGTCCCTGGCAACATTGCGGCCGCTCGGCAAAGATGGCAGCGGACTGGCCGAGCTCCTCGCCATTTTTTCCTCCACCATCATCAATCAGATCAAGGACCTGCTGGCATCCGTACATCTGAATATCAAAATCCACGGAGAAATCTCATGCCTGTCACATCCAAACTGTAATTATCAGCCACCACCTGCTATAAACCCAGCTACCTTTGTACCACTGCCAGAGGAAGAATGCGACCATGATTGTCTGGCGCTTGCAGAAGCCGCTGCCACTCCCTGCCTGGATTTACAGTCATCTGATTGATCATCCTGATCTGGTCCTATTTGCCGATGGCTCTTCACACTGACCAAGTGATGACAGATTTTTGGCAGGATAAGCAGTGGTCATACCACACCAAGTGCTGGACGTGTACGCTTTACCATCCAGAACGTCCGCTCAGGCAGCTGAGCTGTATGCCCTGACTCGCGCTTGCATATTGGCAAAAGATACAAGTGCTAATATCTACACCGATTCTTGCTGTGCGTTTGGGGTTGTACATGACTTTGGCCAGTTATGAAAAAATAGAGGATTCATCGCATCAACAGGAAAGACTATTAAGCGTGATCTGAAATTTGATCTGGTCTGAAATTTACTAAGATCCTAAAATGTAGATATATTCCTTATTAACTATCTTTGTAGTGTAAAATACATGAATATACTAACGTTGTGTGGGATGAGAGAGAATACGAGGGTGAAATGAGGCATCTAAACAGAAGGAAGGTAGAAGTTGGAGTTTGAAATCCAACAAACAACTTCCACACAGAACACAGTGAACTCGCTGCTGGAAGTAAACAAGTTTCCTTCTCTGATTAGAATGTTGAGTTTGTGCCCACATTCCTTCGCATGCACAAGGAGGTATCACTTTGCTTGCTCCAACCAAAATTATAATCCGACCTGTTTGGCTCCATTTTTGCAACTGATTAATGACAAAATATTAATATGCTTTCTTACTCTAAATGTTGGTCAACAAGGAGGGAACTGTGGAAGAAAAATTAATATCCTTCCTTATTTAATGTTAACAAGGTAACGACAGTGTGTATTGGATGTGACAATTGGCAGCTCTCACTTGACCAGGTGCAGAAGAGGTTGTGGGAATTGGCAAAGTAAGATCAGACTTATTACCTCTTGTCTGGGAATGTGTGAAGGGTGGATGGTAAATGTAAACATGAAATAGCAGAGCAGATAATGAAGCTTGTTTACTCTTCGGTGAGGAGTTACAGAGGATCTCTCGCGCCCCCTACTGCTAGTAGCGTAGATATGTTGCAGGAAATGGGAGGCTTATGATTGGCTTGGAATGGGGATGGTGGTGTGAGCTGCCTGACAGATGAGATAGAACAATGTCAAGATTCCCCTGTATTGTGTTTGACTTGTATTAACCATCTGTTTCCCCCCCACACACTCCGCCCCCACAACCCCTCCCCTCCCCTCCCCCACACACACCCCTCCCCTGAGTGGTGGAATATTGCTTTGGGGGAACCGATGAGTGGTGGAATACTGAGTTGGGGAATGGGTTGCATTGGGGGAGGGGGGGGGCGGGGGGGACCGACCTCCCATGTGACTGGGACCCAACGGGTCTTACATAGTTTAGTCATGCAAAAAAATCTCAAAGCAAAGCTGCAAAGTCTCCGCGTTTCATTTTCCTTTAATTTTCCTCTAAATTAATTTCTTCCACAAAAAAAACAATTATTTCATTGGAATACGACTTGGCTCCAGTAGGTTGATGAGCAAAAGTCCTTGTTTACAGCAGCTGGAATCTTGCGGACGTCCAAGGGCAGAGAGCGAGATCCCAATGTTCGGAGTAGATGGGGAACGGCCGGGAAACGGGAAGCGGTGACTCCGGATTAATCCTGACGCCATTCACCAGCGAGAAGAAGACAGGAATGACAAAGAGATGGCCCACGATGGGGGATGTCTCCTTAATTTGGAGAATTCAATGTTCATGTCATTGGGCTGTAAGCTATGAGATGCTGTTCCTCCAGTTTGTGTGTCACCTCACTCTGACTATGGAGGAGGCCCAGGACAGAAAGGTCAGTGTGGGAGTGGGAAGGGGAGTTTAAATGGTTGGCAACCTGGAGATTCAACAAGCCTTGGCGGACGGAGCGCAAGTGTAGGGTGCAATGCGTGCCTAGTCTAGATACAAGGAACAGCAGATGCTGGTTTACAAAATGAGACACAATCTCCTGGAGTAACTTGCACCTCTGGAGAGCATGGACAGGCAGCATTCTAGGTCAGGACCCTTCTTCAGACTGCTTGGTGTGGGGGGTGGAGAAAGTTTTGAGTCAGGACCTTTCTTCAGACTGAGTGGAGAGGGTGGGGGGAGGAAGCTGGAAAAGAGAGATGGGGGCTGGACAAAGCCTGGAAAGTGATAGGTGGATGGAAAATGCTGGAGTAACTCAGCGGGACAGGCAGCATCTCTAGAGAGAAGGAATGGGTGATGTTTCAGGTTGAGACCCTTCTTCAGAAATGATAGGTGGATATAGGTGAGGGAGACACAAGAGACTGCAGCTGCTGGAATCTTGCATATAACACAATTTATTTAGATGCACGGAATCTCTTGCCCAGAGTGAGGGAATCGAGGACCAGACTTAGGCAGGTGGGACTAGTGTAGCTGGGACATGTTGGTCGGTGTGGGTAAGTTGGGCCGAAGGTCCTGTTTCCACACTGTATCACTCGATGACCCTGACACAAAGTGCTGCAGTAACTCAGTAGGTCAGGCAGTATCTGTGGGGAACATGGATAGGTGACATTTCACACAGTGCTGGAGTAACTCAGCGAGTCAGGCAGCATATGCGGAGAACATGGATAGGTGACATTTCACAGAGTGCTGGAGTAACTCAGTGGGTCAGGCAGCATCTGTGGAGAACATGAATAGGTGACATTTTGGGGTCAGGACCCTTCTTCAGACTGACATGATGTTAACAGATTAGGCGGTGATCGGCAGATGAGTGAAGTGAGTGACAGAGGCGAGATAAAATAAGAAGATAAAAGGATGTGAGATAAGGAGAGAGGAATGTATATGTGCAGCTTTAAGGGACATTGGTCAGGTAGCATTTGGAGTATTGCATACAGTACTGGTCACTCCATTACAGGACTGATGTGGAGGCTTTGGGGAAGGTGCAGAGATGATTAACCAGAATGGTTTAAAAACAAATGTGCTGCCACAGGCTGGACGTGCGGGTGAAACCCTTGCCACTCTCAGCGCACACAAAGGGTCTGTCTCTGGTGTGTATCAGCTGGTGCTCCCGCAGCCTCCATGCTCTTTTATCACAGTGGGAGCAGCTGTTCGCCGGTGTGGGCCCGTCGGTGTTGCCACAACCCCCGCAACATGTCATACGTCTCACCACAGTACGGGCAGTCGTAGGGCTGGCCACTGGTGTGCACTGGCGACCGCGTCCTATAGGTCGAGCTATAGCTCCGCCCCTCTGACGGAGAGCGCCCTCATCCAATTGGGAGGGAGTGGGGAGAGATAGAGGGGAGAGTGACGGGGGGGGGGGGGGGGGGGGGGAATCATGCTTTATTTTGCTTTTATTTTGTCATCTAATCGCTGATTTTTGGCCCAAAAACCTTCACTCTAAAACATTTAGTTCCCAGCATAAATACACAAATATATTACATCTGTCACTAAGCACCTATAAAAATATCTCTCAATAATGCTCTTTGGTTCAGCGGATTTGTACGTTAGCATCTGGCCTACGTTTTAGGCCTCAGGCCTGTGTTCCGGGCTTTGCCTTAAGGTCTGGAATTCCGCGCCTGTTTCATAGACCTCAGGGCTGTTTTATAGGCTCCGGGACTATGTTGTGGGCTCAGGTCCTGTATTTTAGGCCCCAGGCCTGTGTAGTGGGTTTTTCCCTTAGTTCTGGAATTTCCGACCTGTGTTTTGTAGGCCCCCAGGCTTATGTCATAGGCTCCAGGGTTGTGTCATAGGCTCCAGGACTATATCATAGGCTCCAGGCTTGTGTCATAGGCTCCAGGCTTGTGTCATAGGCTTCAGGATTGTGTCATGGGCCCCAGGCTTCTGTCATAGGCTTCAGGGTTGCGTCATAGCCTCCAGACCTGTGTCATAGGCTGCAGGGTTGTATTAAAGGCTCCAAGCTTGCATCATAAGCTCCAGGCCTCTGTCATAGGCTCCGAGCCTGTGTTATCGGCTGTGGGCCTATGTTATAGGCTCTGGGCCTGTGTTACAGGCTCCAGACCTGTATTATACGTTCGGGCCTCTGTTATGGCTCCAGGTCTGTGTTATAGGCTCCGGGCCTGCGTTATAGGCTCTGGGCCTGTTGTAGGCTCTGGGCCTGTGTTGTAGGCTCCGGGCCTGTGTTGTAGGCTCTGGGCCTGTGTTGTAGGCTACAGGCCTGTGTTGTAGGCTCCAGGCCTGTGTTATTGGCTCCAGGCCTGTGTTATTGGCTCCAGACCTGTGTTATAGGCTCCGGGCCTGAGTTGTCGTGAGGGCTCTGGGCCTGGGTTATATTGCTCCAGGCCTGTGTTATAGGCTCCAGGCTTGTGTTATAGGCTCTGGGCCTGTGTTGTAGGCTCTGGGCGTGTGTTGTAGGCTCCGGGCCTAAATTCAGGGCTTTTGCCAAAATTCTGGGCCACACAAATGTATTATAGTCTCTGATGGCTGTCAGATCACCTCCTCCATCAGCCTGTGTGTTGTAGGCCACAGGGCTGTATTATTGACTCCAGGCCTGTGTTTTATGCTTTTGTACCACCAGGGGCGCCGGGGATATGGCCAGCCCTGCCGGCAGTCTGTTCGTTTTTGTACCTTTTTGTTATTTTTAGCGTCTGTTTAAAGTTTGTTTTTATGTTCTTCAGTTTGTTTTATGTGGGGGGAGGTTAAGGGAATTTTTTTCTCAAGTTCTTACCTTCCTGGAGGTGTGATCAATATTCTGATCACATTCTCCAGGCTCTGCAGCCTAACATCGCTGGAGCTGGAGGCCTCCTCGGACTGTTGTCAGCCCCACCGCGGGGCACAGACTTAACATCGGAGCGGATCCCTTGCCTGGGATCGCTCCCACCGTGGCCTGCGGACTTCCCATCAAGGGCTTGCAGTCTCGGGAGAGGCCGAGTCGGGAGCTCCAACGCCGTAGAAGGTTCGTCCAGCCCCGACGTGAGGTTTGATCGCCCGGCGTGGGGGAGCTGACATTCCCCCGATGCAGGACCTGAACGCCTCGACGCGGAGGGCCGAAACACCACCTGCTATGGTAGTCAAGACCATCCCGTCAATGGAGGCTCGAGGCCCCCAACCGAGGAAGAACTAAAGGAAGGGCTTGAAATTTATTTCGCCTTCCATCACAGTGAGGAATGTGTAGGAGTCACTGTGGTGGATGTTCGTGTTAAAATGTGTTTTTGCAATCGGTTGTT
>JAWMAR010001847.1:69232-103983 GCA_036785375.1 Leucoraja ocellata
CCCCACACACACTAACCCCCCCCCCCCCACACACACACTACCCCCACGCACACAAACTAACCCCCCCACACACATTAACCCTTTGAGCCTGCACTGCCATTCAATATGATCATGGCTGATCATCCAACTCAGTATCCTGTACCTGCCTTCTCTCCATACCCCCTGATCCCTTTTGCCACAAGGGCCACATTTAACGCCCTCTTAAATATAGCCAATTAACTGGCCTCAACTGTGGCAGAGAATTCCAGAGATTCACCACTCTCTGTGTGAAAAATGTTTTTCTCATCTCAGCCCTAAATTATTTCCACTTTATCCTTAAACTGTGACCACTTGTTCTGGACTGCTCCAACATCGGGAACAATCTTCCTGCATCTAGCCTGTCCACCCCCTTAAGAATTGTGTAAGTTTCTATAAGATCCCCCCTCAATCTTCTAAATTCTAGCGAGTAAAAGCCGAGTCTATCCAGTCTTTCGTCATATGAAAGTCCTGCCATCCCAGGAATCAGCCTGGTGAACCTTCTCTGTACTCCCTCTATGGAAAAAATGTATTTCCTCAGATTAGGAGAACAAAACTGTACACAATACTCCAGGTGTGGTCTCACCAAGACCCTGTACAACTGCAGTAGAACCTCCCTGCTCCTATACTCAAATCCTTTTGCTATGAATGCTAACATACCATTCGCTTTCTTCACTGCCTGCTGCACCTGCTTCTGCCAGCTTCTGATCTAATTATTAATATCAGGTCCGCACAGAGGTGCAGCTGGTAGTGCTGCAGTCTCAGTGCCACCTATTTGTCCCAACCCTATTCCAGAAATGAATGCAAATTGTGTCTGTCTTTCTGTCTTGTTCTCTTGCCACTTCTCAGATACTCAAACAGAACCACTATCCGCTCCTGGGCAGGCAATGTTCCAAAGACGTGGTAACCGTACACATTGTTTCAAGGCAATGTGAACAAGAGTTAATGATTACAAATGGAATTGCATTGATTTTCTGTGAGGTCTGGCAAGTGTGCCTGCCTTCAGAGGAAGTATCAGCACCCTGGCTCCCTTTCAGGGAGGATCCTCATCAGAATTAACCCCCCTGGATCCATGATCTCTTTACACCTGAGGAAGCACCTGTTTCCTGCCCTGGAACAATTTTTAACTGAACTGGCAGTCTGGTGCAAAGTGAGAAGTCATTAAATGGGTCATGAGTTGACTAAAACAGTAGCACTTGCATGAATGCACAGCACACAGTTCACAGATCAGAGGAAGAACAACATCACTTAGTTGCACCCAGGGCACTGCACTACAATCCACACATCTCCAGTTCAGCATTGTTCCCAACATGATGAAAAGCATTGATCCTGGTCCTTGGCCTCCTGTTGCTGCCTCTAGACCTGCAGTTGGTGGGTGAGTGTTCCTTCTCTTGTCTCTCTATCAACTCATGTAGTCTGTTTTTTTTTAAAGGAGCAACTGGTGGGGCTACTACCTCACAATGGCAGAGACCTGGGTTTGATCCTGACCTCGGGTGCTTCCTGTGTGGAGTTTGCATGTTCTCCCTGTGACAAATGTGGATTTCCTCTGGGTGTTCCGGTTCCCTCCCACATCCCAAAGATGTGCAGGTTTGTAGGTTCATTGGTCTCTGTAAATTGCCCCTAGTATGCAGGGAGGGGATGGGTGATAAAATGATCAATGTGAACTCAGCAAATGCTGTATCTTTGAATCAAGCAATTCTCTGCTGAATGTACTGGTTTGAAAGAAGCTGAGGATTTGATTTGAAACTTGTCTGTCTATATATGCCTGTCTGATCTGCTAAGTTGTTCGAGCACTTTGTGTTTTGCTCAATATTCCAGCATTCACAGTTCATTGTGTCTCTGTTTATATATTCTCCGATTACTTGATTAGTTGTTGAGTTCAGGAGCAGGCAACAATATAAAATAGTAAGATTAAACGAGAACTTACCAGTTTGAAGTTTGATCTGTATTTTATGAGGAGTTACGATGAGGGATTACGTGAAGAACCCGCTCAGTGCGCAGGCGCGTATACTTCAAAGCAGCGGTGTGGAATCACAGATAGACACAGTTATTGAAGTAAACATAGTAAAGACAAGGAGACATCAGTTGTGAATTTGACCCATATTATTGAGGGTGGGAGCGGAGGGCACGTAATCCTCATCGTAACTCCTTGTAAAATACAGATCAAACTTCAAACTGGTAAGTTCTCGTTTAATCTTACTATTTTACTTCGGAGTCACGTGCGTGATTCCGTGAAGACGTCAAAGCTCTGTGATTTCAAACTGTGTAACAGTTATTTCACGCACTGTCGAAGTCCTTGAGGGAGGAAGTATGTTATCGTAATCAACCAATCAATCTGTTTGTAGAAAAACACAATGGTATTTTTTAACAATAAAACAAAGAAATTAAATTGTTCCTGGTACTGGGCTTAAATTAAATATTTGCAGTCTGTAAAATCTTTCCTGCAAATAAAACAGGTTTTGCCAATGGCTTATTATAAAATTTCTGAACAGTCTTTCCCCCACCATCTTGCTGTAGCCAGGGATGTGGTCTATAGGCACGTCCATACTTTTAGCCATCAATGTGGATGCTGCCCTGGTGGAATAATATTTGTACATGTTAGTGTTTATCACAGCAGCTTTTAGCACCTGCTTGAGCCATCTCACAATGGTTTGGCTCGTCACCCGACCATAAGGTTTTTTATGACTGACCCACAAGTCTTTTCATCTCCCGCGAATATTTTGGTTGTGTCTATGTAGGATAGTAGGTGGGTCATGGCACATAACCGTGGTTCTGGCGGGTAAGCCCGGAATTCCACGTTTGGATTAGATGTTCCTGGACTGCTCTGTTTGATCAGTCTCTGGATAATGACAGCGATCTGGTCTGGAGCTGTGAGCATGCTGTCCAGTCGCAATAGGTGTAGTGACTGGACCCTCTGTGCAGCTACAAGTGCCATCAACATGAGTGTTTTTGAGCATAGATTGTTCCAAGTTGATGGATCTGGCTGGTGGCCATCCCCTGAGGCATGTCAGGACTACACTGACATCCCATATATGGGTGTACCTTGGTCTAGGGGATAGAGTTGTAAATACCCTTCATTAGTTTGACCACCAGCGGTTGCGACCCCATGGCCTGTTGTCCTGGAGCTGGTTTTAAACAGACAGGCAGGGCAATTCTAGCTGTGTTGATGGCTCTGTAGCTGAGTCCTTCATCGTGGTGAAGGTTCGCCAGGAATTCCAGTATGTTGGTAACTGTAGTGGTTGAGTAGGTGGTCCCTGTATCCAAGCAGTACTTCTCCCATTTTTTGATGCTGGACAAGTGCTGTTTTTTAGTGGATGCTGACATGTTGTTGACGGTTTGTTATGATAATCCCAGTCCCAGAAGTGGTTTGTGCAGAATCTGCAACCCAGGAGTTTGATTTTTTCATGGCACGGGTGGCTTGTGCCCGACACTGGGTGTTAATAACTCTGGGTCACTGGGGGATACCATCGGAGTTTCAACAACCATGTCATGGAGTATTGGGAACCATGGCTGCGTAGGCCAGTCGGGTACTATCAAAATATCTGAAGCAGAGTCCATTTGTACTGTGCGTAGTCCCCGACTGTTGAGGCAGAAGGGAGGAAATGCAGAGAAGAAGAATTTCCCCAATCCAGCGTGAACGCATCTACCGCTGCTGCCTCAGTGTCTGGTTCCCAAGTGACATACATAGGTACCTGGTGATTTAGCCTTGATGCAAATAAATCAATATCTGGCATGCCATATTGCTTGATAACTTTTGCGAACATTTTTTTGGTTTTAACATCCATTCGATGTTGTCATTAAACTTACGTGACCTGGTGTCTGCCACTGTATTTAGCTTACCTGGCAGGTAAGTTGCTGATAGCCAAATATGTCTTTGGACACACCATTGCCAAATTGTGTTGACCAACTTGTCTCATGATACCGATTTTATGCCGCCCATATGGTTAATGTAGGCCACCACCGTAGTATTATCTATTTATAACCGTACATGCAAGTGATGCATATTTATGCATATGCTTTTAAACCATAAAAGTCACCCAACATCTCTAGATAATTAATGCCCAGTGTAAGTGGTAACAATGACTCTGGGTTAGTCCATCTACTACTTGTGCTGGATATAGAGTTAGTTGCTCCCCAGCCTTGAGCACTGGCATCTGTTTGGATAACTGACATAGGGTTAGTGATGATAACAGGCTGAAACTATGCCAAACATTTTTTGCCCGCCACTGTAGTTCTGATATTACTTCAGGGGGTAACTTCATGAAACGACCATAATGACCTGTATGTCATTTTTGGTGCAAAGGTCCGAATTATGTAGCCGGAAATGCTGCTACCATTATCCCAATTACTCTATTACTTGTCGAATAGTTGGTAGTTTGTTGACCATTAAATTGCTGCATGATTATGCCAATTCAACTATTTTGTCTCTTGGCAATGTTACAGTCACGTAGACTGAATTAATTGTGAAGCCCAAGTAGTCCATGATAGAGGATGGCTTCAACTTAGATTTATCTGGATGTAAGACAACCCCAGGGTTTCGAAACTGTTTGATAGCTGAACAGCTAACATAGTCAATTTCATGGTCTTGCCTACCATTTAGGATATCATCAAGATATGCCATGACAATATGTTTTTGTCTTCTGAATATTGCCAGAGCTGGTTTTAGTGTCTTGGTGAACAATCTTGGGCTGATGTGAACCCATTGGGTAATGCTTTAAATTGCTATAGCTGCCCCATCCAGGTAAATTTCAGGTATCTGCGATGATCCTTGTGAATGGTACTAAATAGTAAACATCTTTAAGATGAATGCTTGCCATGAAGTATCCTTTGGAATTTAGTTGTTTGGCAGTAACAACCGGTTCCATTTTGAAATGTATATACTTAACAAACATATTTAGTGAAGTTAAGTCAATGATGATGCAACATCCACCATCTTTTTTGGGGTTTAGTTAATATATTTGATACGAATTGTAAGGGTTCAGGTTTTCCCATGATACCCTTTGTAATTATTCTCACCAGTTCAGCTTGTCCCTCTTGTTTCTTTAACGGAGAGGGAAAAATACCCTCTGGGGTGAATGATGACCTGGTGGCAATTTTTCTAGTATGAATTGTATTTGTATTCACTAATGCCATTGAGTATATACTGATCACTCGTGATAGACTCCCATGTGTTAGCATTACTCTATATACTGGTAGGAACCAGACCCACCTACCTCCATGGTTATGGGTATTCTTCTGTTTCCTGCTGGTCCAACGAGTGTTGCACGTTGTCTGACATGGCGGTGACGTTGGGGGGTGGCACATTTTCCATGGGGTCCGCTCTGGGCCCTGGTCTAAAGAAGACTTTCGGTGATAGAATGCGGACCCCGAGCTTTCATCAGTCCGATATGGTAGACGTTGACTGATGGATGCGATGGGGTGCTGATGCGTAGGAATTACTGTTTTTGGTTACTCGTCCCGACCCTGCCCTCATGAGCCGAAGGTTTTGTAAAACCTCTTGCATGTCCTTCATATGCTTTGTGAGGTTTTTGCCAAAGAGCAGTGGGTCTGGCTCAGTGGCTGGGGTATGCACAACCCTGTAATGTAGGATTTTTATGGCAGGACTTATGACTTGTTTACGAAGGTTGTGGTCACCTCCGTATTTGTCCACGGAATGAGGAAAACGAAGACGCCAGGCTTTAACGGCCTCCTGCACGTGGGGTTTCCATGTAGCTGTCCACCACACCTAGCAGCTCTTCCTGTTCCTGCACCCCTTGCATACTCCCGAGATCTTCAGCCATTGTCCCCTGTTCTTGACCAGCCCAGTCCTGATCACCAAAGCTACCCTCGGGTAAGGAGGAAGCAATGGGCAGTGCACAAGGCACTGTGGAGGGAGTGCCTGAACTCCCCCCTGCGAGAGCGCCCCTCACGAAGCTCGTCTCGCTGGAGCTCCTGCTCCGAGAGCCGCTCCATGCAGCTCAAGCGGCTGTCTCCCCTCCCCGTGCGGGTGGAGAGACGTCCCCGTCCGACAAGTCGGAGCCACCGGCCGGACGCCTCTTCCGTGGCTTTACTTCCAGCCCGCTGCTCAGGCGCTAGCAGACTGGGCTCGGCACGGTGTCGGGGTATGGCGGAACGCCCGGTAAGCGGTCCTACCGTCTTGTTGCTGCTCCCGTGAGATGGAACGCTCCTCCGTGGAGTCTAGCGGGGGACCGGTTTGTTCTAGAGCCTTTCTTCTCTGCCTGAAAGCAGAAGGCTCCCTGTGAAAGAAATCCCCGACCTCAGCTTACCTGACGGTCCGTTCTTTCACCTCCGTAGCGGGAACGCCTGACTCCCGCTGCGCCACTGTTGCTCTGCTGAACGTAATGCCGCGCATGCGTGCTGAGCGGGTTCTTCACGGAATCACTCACGTGACTCCGAAGTAAAATAGACCATGAGCCATCACTGGAGTCTTAGAGTGCTGCATCTCTAACCCAGTGTGTGTTATTAACCTTCAGGGACCACAATTGCCTCCGGAACGTCAGAGATTGGGGGGAGAGCTGATATAATATCATGAAAAACATTGGCAGGGTAGACAGTTGGACATTTTATCCATGTTCTCCAGAGATACTGCATGACCCGCTGGGTTACTCCAGCACTTTGTGTCCTTTTGATGCTGATGTTTCCATCATTTTCTTGTTTTTTGTTACAAAAAGTATTTGTCTGTCTCTCTTTCACTGATAATGAACGGTTCCCAAATTAACTGCATGATTGATCTTGGGTTTCAGATTCAAGCATCATAACCTGCAAATATCTAAAAAGATCCTGCAGTTAACTCCCCTGGGAACCAGACTATAATGAAGGAAAAAAACGGTGCAATGATGAGACGGACTGCTGTTATCCGTAATTGTGCTCTATGGCAGTACAGCCTGAATTCCCCAAGCTCCAACTGGGGAAATGATTCATCCTAATTGTTGCCTGGCTTCCACCTCCCCTTCAGTATTCCTCAACCGACGAGACAATAGATAAAAAAAACAAAACAACTTCATTGATTGACCATTTCTCCATTCTCGTTTTTGCTTTGCAGTTTACTGGTATGTGGTACTTATGAAATTAGTTTAGTTTAGTTTATTATTATTATTAAATTTTATTAAATTTTATTTATATAGCACATTTAAATCAACTTGCGTTGAAACCAAAGTGCTTTACATAGAAAAAAATAATTACGTTTCTGTACATCTATAGAAAAATTAAAAAAAGAGAAAATGACACAACACATTATAGAATTCAACATGAACGTCCCCCCATAACAGAATCAAAATTTTCCACTGTGGGGAAAGGCAGCAGAAAGTTTCAGTCCTCTTCCTCTGTGATCACTCGAGGTCGGGGCCTATTTGTGGCCTCCGCAGCCAGTCCAATGTTTTCAGGCCCTCTTGTCGGGAAGATGGAACTCCGGCGTCGGGTGAACACTCCTCAGCGGCTTGGAAATGTCTGGAGCGGCCGAGTTTAGAGATACACCACAGAAACAGGCCCTTTGGCTCAGAGTCCGAGCCAACCAGGGATCCCCACACACTAACACTATCCTATACACACAAAGCCAATTAGTGTTGGAAGTGTGGGAGGAAACCAGAGCTCCCAGCTAAAACCCACATAGGTCAAGGGGAGAATGTACAAACTCCATACAGACCAGCACCCATCTTCACAATCGAGTTTGGATCTCTGGCACTTTAAGGCAGCAACTCTACCGCTGCGCCACCGTGCCACCCTAAATTGAGTCAGAGTCTCTTCATAAGATAGTCTTTAACAGGGGAGTAAATGGAGGAGGGATAGGGAATGTTCCTGATCGGACGCATTTAATGGGGTTAATGGAGGCAGCTACTGCTTTGTGCCGTGTTGTAAATTACAGGGCTGTAGGTTATGCCCAAGGCAGCAGCACGTGAGAATGGAATAAGTTGTATTTGACTCCAATTTGGAGGAACAGCAGCTCATATTTCATTTGGGCAGCTTACATCCCAGGGGTATGAATATTGACTCCTCTACTCCACCTTGCTTTTCCTCTCTCTCCATCTCTCCCCCACCCTAGTTCTCCATCTAGTTTCACTGTCCTCCAGATTACATTTTACTGATTAACTGCCTCATATCACTTTCCCCTCAGCTAACAATGGTCAATCTACCTTCCCTTTGATCTCTCGTTTTCATACCTTATCCTTCCATATCTCTTTCTCCCCCTCTCTCCTGACGCTCAGTCTGGAGAAGGGTCTCGGCCCAAAATTTCACCCATTCCTTCTCTCCAGAGATGCTATCTGTCCCACTGTTACTCCAGCATTTTGTGTCTATCTTTGGTGTAAACCAGCCTCTGTATGGTCCTACCTGATATATACATGCAGTCAGAGTAACATTCTTGAGGACTGAAAGAAGAACGCAGCAACTAAAGGATGTTTGATCGTTATTGAGGTACTAATAAAACCAAGACTTGTCTTTCTTAACCATTACCCTAATGACTATAATGAGTCACATAATACCTCGGCTGTGTTTCTACAGAGCAATGATTATTCAATAAGGAAATAGAAATCCATTAATCTGTGCACTAGGAGTTTCCTGGAGAGGTGCGCTGGGTTATCCCGGAAAGCCAGTGGGCTTGGGACAAATTGCCCACCGCTGATGGAGGAACAGTCTGGCTCACCAACCGCAGATTCCCTACTCGGCCCTGAGCCACTGGCATCGACGGGACCAGCGCCGCTGAGAGCGAGGAGGGACCCAGCGAGAGCGAGGAGAATAGTCGAGAGCGGAGGGGGCACCGGCTGGGTGCCGCTGAGAAAGAAGGGGGGAGACAGTGGTGGGTGGTGGGTCGGGGGGAAGAGGTCTGCCTAGCTAAGATCTGCTGACCATTTACATTTGTCCCACCTGCCTGCCCATTCGGCCCATATCCCACTTAACCTGTCCTATCCATGAACCTATCTAAATGTTTCTTAAATGTTGCGATATTCCCTGGCTCAACTACCTCCTCCGGCAGCTCGTTCCATACACCCACCCATCTTTTGTGTGGAAAGGTTACCCTTCAGACTTTTATAAAATCTTTCCCCCTTCATTTTAAACCTAAGCTCCATGGGTCTTGATTTCCCCTACCCTAGGCAAGCGACTATCTGTGTCTACCTGATCTATTCCTCTCATGAGCAAAATACATAGCCCAATATTATCTGAAGAATAAAACTATGAAATGAATGAATAAATATTATTTGTCCTTTAGCCTTACTTTTATTCAACAAACCTTCATATATATGTTTGACAATGTGAACACTTAATATGTTTGCTGGAGCGCTCAATGTTGAAGGTCCCTGATCATTGATTGCAGGGTCATGTTATCTAGTTCAGAATTAGATAAATACAGTGCTTAGATACTTTGGATGCAATCATCTTTTAACAGGTGGGGGTAAAGAGCAGTTTGATTCAGTGTTTGATTATGGGCCTAATGTCAATTTACAGGAATTAGGACATTTGGTAAACTAAAACATTTTGATAGTAGATGTTAGTTTGAAGGTTTATTCTGTTTGCCATTAGTTTATAACTGGTTGGCATCTTCCATCTGCGAGAGACGATCATTGTTTCTAACAACCCTTTCATTTCACATAAGTTCCAGCAGCAACTATTATTGTCCATTGTCTAACTCAACCCTACCCTTCATCATAGAGCCATACAGCCCTGAAACAGGCCCTTACCTATGCTGACCAAGCTGCCCCATTTATTGCTTATAAATAGGCATAAGATAGGTTGGAAATTATTGTGGTTTTTTTTTTACTGTTTATAACCATATAATATATAACATATAACAATTACAGCACGGAAACAGGCCATCTCGGCCCTTCTCGTCCGTGCCGTATATATATATTTTGTGTTTAAGCTTTCCATTGAAATATTTAATAATGAATAGCACTTAAAATAATGAAATAAATATCTAGTTTGCTCACCTATTTTATCGATCTCATTCTGCAGTCCTGGTTTTTTTTGCACTCGGCACGATTAAAAAAAATCAAAACGTTTTTAATGACCTTGACCTGAACTACGGGCCTCGTGGTGAGTTATGTGCCCATATTTTGTAAGGGAGCTTAGAAATCAGTATAAGAGACAGTGTCTCATATGTCTTAAGGATATTTTGTTTCTCTTCTTTTCAATTTTGAAAGTATTAAATTGTGGTCACATTCTAGTCGATTTAGATCACAAATTAGCTCAAAAGGAACACAGGGAGGCCCATTTTTAATACTGTGGTATTTCATTATGATTTAATAACTTTCAAAGTTGGCCGCCCATGTCACCTGTTGATTCCCTTATTTACGGAAACACTCGTGTACATCCATAATGAAGATACAGTCATTGAACTTTTCCTTTTGGGTTAATTCTAGAAGTGTGACGTCCAGGGCAATGATTCTGTGTCACAAATGACCTCAAATGCAAGGTGAACATATCAAGGTATCTTGCTTCCTAGCGACTTCTCACACACTGTTCTATACCACATAACCTATCCATTTCTAATAAGTAATTCTGGGACCTAACCTTACCCACCAGATGCAGCCCCCTCCAGCTAGGGTTGCCAACTTTCCCACTCCCAAATAAAGGACAAAAGGTCAAAATAACAGACAAATTCCTGACTGCAATTCATTGACGGACTTGGCCGTGGCTGGGTGAATGATGAGTTGGTCCGGATGCTGGACTGCACACAAAGCCCAGTCGCGCACATAGTCTGGCACCCCATCCACTCATGAGCTGATGATCGGCCATGAGAAGGAGGGGTGGTGGTGTCAGCGATAAGCGAAGGTCTGAAGGTCGGAAAACTGGCCGGGCTGCCGACCAACGAGGTGCTGTTGCTGCATTCCATGGGCTGCACTATGTCAGGACGGGTGAGGCGAGGCCGGACGCGGCGCTCCGACCCGACAGTCCCCTCGACCTGAGTAGTAGAAGTCAAATACAGGACAAGGGCGGCCCCGTATTGGACAAACAAATCTAGTCCTATATACGGGATGTCCCGGCTAATACGGGACAGTTGGCAACCCTAACTCCAGCCCATGCACCAAAATGTACATACTTGTACCCCTAATTATTTACTCTTGACTATTACTAAGTTAAGAACTTGAAGGATATATAGGGAATTAATGCTTGGCAAACCTGGAACCATTCTGTCAAACAATACAAAGAGTTACAAGGAACTGCAGAAGCTGGAAACTTGAGCAAAACATAATGTGCTGGAGTAATTCACCAGGTCAGGGGCATCCATTGAGTATATGAATAGGTGATGTTTTGGGTCGTGACACATTTCCAGACAAAGTGATCATTTAGAATGACTGCACATACTTAAACCATCTTTTTTTCAATTCAAGCCTCGACCACCTCGCAATGTCGTCTGATCACAAGTTGTAACTTATTTAAATTTCTCGACCTTGCACCCTTTTCCTTACCATGATCCATGACCCAAACAAAGGGAGAAATTCCTATTTCCCAAAGGCACCAGCTGTGTGACTGACACCCAGTAATTTGGTTTGACATGGTAGTCAACAGTTCAGATACTAATAGCTTGCAAACATGAGAGGGTGGCTTAGAAAATGAATTCAGTGCATAGAACGTTACTGTTTCCATAGCAGAAAGGGGGGAGAGTGCAGTAGGGTCGTGGGGTAGTGTATGCAAGCTTGGTACCAAGTTGACGATGTGTGGGGTGGTGGTGGGTGGGGGGGGGGGGTGGGGGGGGGGGAGTGGGAGGTGGATAATAGGTGGGTGGTAAAGCTCCAATAAGATCTTTAAATGTTTAAATGCCGCCATAATCGGAGTGGCGGCGCGGCCCTTGCTGCAGCGGCTCACCGGCAGTCCCGTTTGTTTGTGTTTTTTGTGTTGTTTATTTTGTTTTGGTTAGTCTAGTTTTTGGTTTTTAGTTTGTGTTTTTGGGGGGGGGGGGGGGTTGAAACGGGGTTTGCAGTCTCTCTCTGCGGGGGAATACGACCTTTTTGTCGTATTCCCCTTCTCTGCCTCCGTCTGCGCTGAGGCCTAATGGAGCTGACGACCTCGAGGCTCCAGAGGCAGAGACCGTCTAGACTCGCTCTGAGCTCGCTCCCGTGAGGGTGGTCCGGCTCAGGGCTGGAAGAGGCTGGGACGCTCCCGTGAGGGCGACCAGCCCGAGGGTGGAACGAGGCTCCCGTCGGAGCGGCCGAGCTCGGGGATGTGCGGCGCTCACAGCCCGAGGGAGGTTCAGCGCCCAAGTCGGGGCGGCCCAGCCCGGGGAAGAAGCGACGCCCATGTTGGGCGGCCCGGCCCGAGGCTGAAGACGGTGCGGTACTCACGTGAGGGTGGCTGGGACGGTGTTCTGGCGGTGGTGGCCTGAGTGCGGGGTTCGGCCGTGGGCCAGCGACTGGTGGGCGGCAGCTTCAACCACCCCGGTCCGCGATGTTTGAGCCGCGGGACTGATTTATACCATCGCCTCAGCGCAGAGGGAGAAGAGGAGGGAAGAGACTGCAGACCTAAGACTTTTGCCTCCATCACAGTGAGGAGATGTTGGATGGACTCACTGTGGTGGATGTTAATACAGGTGCACAACCTTTTATCCGAAGATCCAAATAACGAAAAGCTCCGAATAGCGGACATTTTTTCAGTCCTTGAAGAAAGGTCCTTGAAGACGTTCACCGAGGGCGGCCCGCAGAGGTGACAGCGGAACCTCCGGTCGGTCCTCAAAGAAAGGGGAACTAAATCCCCATTCATAAAAGAGGTGGGGGTATATCGCGCGCGAGGGTTAATAATTGACAATATGCTGCTGCCTGCCCGCTGAGTTAAAAAGTTCCCACGGTAGACTCACGATACACAGTAGCAGGTGAGCAGGAAAGTGGGGTTGTTTTCAGTTGCAGAGGGAGGGGGCAAGGGCGGTACAGTTCCCAGTCTCAGCTCCTGTCCAGGGGGGTGGCCGTAGACGTCAGAACCAACGGGACACCGACTGCAAGCACGGAGATCCCGGAGACTCACAGCCAGCAGCAACTCTAGCCCAGCCCCGCTCCAACTCCAGAGGAACCCGGGTTGCGGATGAGGGGGCGCAGCTCGGGCTGTGGGCGAACTGCCACTTGTCACTGTAGCGGCCCATCGGGGAGCGGGTTCCTGTTGGTCCTGACGTCTCCGGCCACCCCCCTGGACAGGAGCTGGGACTGGGAACTGTATCGCCCTTGCCCCCTCCCTCTGCAACTGCAAACAACCCCACTCTCCTGCTCACCTGCAAGGTCGGTACAGTTCCCAGTCTCAGCCCCTGTACAGGGGGGTGGCCGGAGACGTCAGGACCACCAGAAGCCGCTCCCCGATGGGCCGCTACGGCGACAAGTGGCAGTTCGCCCACAGCCCGAGCTGCGCCCCCTCATCGGGACACCGACCCCCAGGCCCACTGCAAGCACGGAGATCCCAGATCAGCAACTCCAGCCCAGCCCCGTTCCAACTCCTGAGTACGGGCAGAAGCTGATGGTGTGCAAGGTACGTCTTGTTCTTGGGGTGGTGCAGCTCGGGCTGTGGACGAACTGCCACTTGTCGCCATAGCGGCCCATCGGGGAGCGATTCCTCTGGAGTTGGAGGGACAGGGAGACAAAGCGGCTTTTGAGAATGGTGGGCAATCACTTCCAAAGTTCTGCCCACACAGTCAGTACACCTCTCCTATACTTGTCTCCCGCACTCAGATTATCTCGCAGAGAATGATCCCAGCGTAACCCTCCCTATTCTCTCCGATTCTGCAAGAAAAAACTCCATTGAAGACTCAAACTCGCGATCGAGTAACTGCCGGGATTGAGGCGCAAATTCGCGACCTTGCGGATATGAGCCGAGCACTCTACCACTGAGCCAGCCGTTAAAATCTACGCTAAAAATCTTCCAATCCGAAAGCCGAAAAATTCCGAATTACGAAAAGTGTCTGGTCCCAAGGCTTTCGGATAAAAGGTTGTGCACCTGTATGTGTTTATTGTTGTTTTTATTGTATTATATGTATGACTGCTACAATTTCGTTCAGACTTCCGTCTGAATGACAATAAAGGCTATCTAATCTAAAATCTAAAAAAAAAATGTAGTGGCTTTGTGGGATAGAAAATGAGAATTTGATCTGCTTTAACTGCAGTTAAGTTTATAATCACTGCAAAGCCAGCATTGCATTGCATTCTATTGCCCCAAAACACAAGGTTAAAATTGCTAGAAACTTGGAAAATAATATTTTGGAAGTGGTGTTTGTATTTCTTATCTGGGTAATTCAAGGTCATGTTCTAAATCTGAGTCAAATACGGGAAACCACATTTTTTTCCCAGATTTGCAGCCTTGCTGGTTTGAAATTAACTATTGATTAAACATGCATGGTCAGTGAATATTTTTATTTTTTTAAGTAAACAGCAAACTAAACATCTCATTTGTTAAATATTAATAACTGTGGTAATTTTGTATATATATTGGTGACATGAGTTGGAATAGTTTGCTCGGGTGAAGCAGCCTGACACGATGGGGTCTGCCTCACTGTTATTTGTTCTCTTGGTGTCTCTTCCTGCACTCTCTCTCTGTGACCCTCTGTAAGTATCAGTGAATGGTTTCAGTTTGTGTAATTTATGTATATTTATTTGATTTCATGAGTTGTTTGTGTTTGTATACAAGAATAGTATTAATTGTATCTGTAAAGAACGAGATCACAAAATGTAGACAGAACAGCACAGAAACAGGTCCTTACGCCCGCAATGTTTCAGCCCACCAGGTCCATACTGACCATTAATCAACCATTGACACCAGTTCTATGTTAGCCCACTCCTACATCCATTACTTACACACTTGGGGCAATTTACAGAGGCCAATTAACCCACCAACCCGCACTTTGTGTTGCCCTAGTTCTGATTCGATTTCTGACTTCAGGGCCTTTACATTGTCTAAAGGGATGAGCAATGAATGTGATGGAATGCGTTCTACCTGCCTGTCTAAGTTCAAGTCCACTTACACTTGAGAAACATTAGGAACATTTTATCATCCAAGTTGATGCAATCAACAAGGTTGACAATAACATGGAACATTTGCTAATGTACACAGTGGTTTGCCCAAGGCAAGACAATAAAATATAAAGTCCTCTCCAAGAAGCATAGTAATCTAGCCATTTCGTATATCTCCATTTCTTCACTGTCATTGAATTTAAAATCTGGAATTCCCTATCACACTCAATGATTTACATTCCCCAAAACAAATTTATATTTCACCTTCTTCTCGAGGACAACAAGTAATGAAAATTAGAAATGATTGTGAATGCAAGGAACATTGAATTCTCTGATTGTAGGTAACCGATCTACAGGCATTCCCCCCCCCACACACACACTTTTTCCCCACCCTATTCTGTGCACCCATTTCTCTCTTCATCCACCCCATGTTCCCTTCCATCTATATTCCTTCCTCTGTCTTCACTTTTGGGGCTTTTCTGTCCTTATCTCACACGGTTTGTCTTTTCATCTCTGGCTTTCGTCCATCTATCTACAAATTACAAACCACCCCTCACCTGCATCCACTTATTACTTGTCAGTCTCCCACAATCACCTCTCTTCCAGTTTTCTCCCCCTTACTGCATTCAGTCTGGAAGATCCTAAACAGAAATGTGGCCTATCTATGTTCCCCAGCGAAGTTGCATGGCCCACTGAGTTATTCCAACACTTTATGTCCTAACGATTGTCTTTCATCACAAACTTCAATCAATCAATCAATCAATCAACCTTTATTGTCATCTTGCAAGCAACAGTTGTACAGTGCAAAATGAAACGACGTTTCCCAGTGAATAGCGGAGCATCGCACATGAAATTTAAAACACTTCACACTTAATAACACTAAAAAACAATCCAGTCCCTGATGGAACAGTATAAATAGTTAAAAGCAGGTAAAACATAATGTTAAAATACAATAAACCAATCATAAAAAATGTCCGGGGCCGCTGATTTGAGTGGCCAGTGCCAGTTATTAAAGTGTCCGTGCCAGCCGCAGAATCAAGTGACTGTGAGTGCAGAGTGACTGTTTAGCAGCCTCACAGCCTGTGGTAGGAAGCTGTTTAGCAGTCTTGTAGTCCGGGCTTTGATGCTTCGATATCTCTTGCCTGATGGCAGGAGATCCAGGTGTATGTGGAGGGGGTGCAGTTTGTCCTTAGCAATTCTCTGAGCTTTCTTCAGACAGCGGCTCTGTCCAATGTAAGCACCACTTCCCTTGAACAGCTAGGTCTTTATAGAGGCCAGTTATGACCAATCCCGTCCGAAGAAGGGTCTCAACCTGAACCGTCGCCCATTCCTTTTCTCCAGAGATGCTGCCTGTCCCGCTGAGGTGCCCCAGCATTTTGTGTCTATCTGCGGTTTAAATCAGCATCTACAGTTCCTTCCTACACATACCCAGTTTAGGATTGATTGCATTACAGTGGGTATAAAATCACAGTTAACCAGACTGTGTGGAGATGGCAAATTTCTTCCTGTGAGAATGTGCGATCTTCATACAGACATCACTCATTCGTTTCAGCCACTGTTGCAGTCTTTAGTCAATTGTTGTTTTTTAATGTTCCTGTTCTAATAGCATAATTTAAATTGAATTCTATAGATTATTTGTCTGAGTATTGAGATTGTGGTTCAGGACGTTAAACACTGTATCCCTATTTCTTTATAAATACCCAAGATGAAGTACACGTGTATTATTGCAAATCCGTTGAGCTGCTGGAAGTAAGCACTTCATTGCTCCATTTTGGGATGTAATAAAAACAATACTCCTGACTCTTGATGTGTTGACTGTTTACATTGCTTTGTATTTAAGGGCCCCACACCTTATGTTACTTTCATATACCTGGATAGGAAAATGGCTCACCTCTATATTCAAATGGCAATTCAGGGTATCTAAATATTCTGGACTTGATAATGGTGCTCATCTTCTTTTGATGAATACAAGTTTTCTTGATTCCTATTGTGGTTGTTATGATACATTAATGTTTTAATTTATTCCTACAGGTTTATACTAACAGCACCCAATGTTTTGCGAATTGAAAGTGAAGAAACTGTGGTTCTTGAAGCCCATGATTTCAATTCTGACATTGAGGTTGAAATTCGTTTGCAGGATTTTCCTCATCGTACGGTCTCACTATATGAAACCATAATCCATTTGAAATCAGCGACTAACTATCTAATTACCACCACTGTCAAGGTAAATGGACAGATAAATCAAAATGCCTCAGTCGTTTAATAGTTCTCCAAAGTAGTTTTACAACAAGCAGAGCATGGGGAGATTTTGCCGCCAAATTTAATGTATTTTGCAGTTTTCATTATGTACTGTAAACTATTCATCAATTTGTGGCAAGGGAGAGATTCCTGATTAACTAAAATTCTTCCTGTGTCGTGCCAAACATCTCCTCATAAGAATGGCATAATGGCCACAATCTGCTGATAAACTTTGTGGTATCACTATCCTTGTGTTGAATGTAAATTGTACTTGCTGTAAACGATCGGGACAGGTATTTCAGAATGTGTGTTTCACTTTAGAGACCAGAATTGTTTCCTAATTCAATTACACTTCATGCTGCTTTGGCAAGGCCACCAGCATAATCAAGGACGAGTCTCATCCTGGACACTCCCTCTTCTCCCCTTTCCCATCAGGCAAGAGGTACATAGTGTGGAAATGCACTCCTCCAGATTCAGGGACAGTTTCTTTTCAGCTGTAATCAGGGAAATGAATCATCCTCTCAACAACTAGAGAGCAGACCTGAACTACCTTATTGGTGTCCCTTGGACTGTCATTAATCAGACTTCACTGGACTTTATCTAAACATGATTCCCTTTATCCTGTATCTGTACACTGTGGACCAAAGTCTGCTATAGGATCTTTGCTGTGGAAGGCTTGATTGTAATCATGTGTAGTTCTTCCGCTGACCAGACAGCATACAATAAAAAAAAGCTTTTCATTGTTTCTGAAAAGGAACGGCACTAATTTTATTTTTGTCTTTGTTATTGCCAGATACCTGCAGATAGATTGCCAAGGGATTCTAGAGGGAACCAGTATGTATATTTGGAAGCAACATCGTCACCATATTTGATGTTGCGAACTGTTATCCTTGTTTCACATCAAGCAGGTCACATCTTTATCCAGACTGACAAACCAATCTACACACCAACTCAAACTGGTAACTATGGCTGAAAGTTTTCTTCAAATATACCTTCACTGCACCAGGGGACACCACTGATTATGGATGGAGGGGGTGGGGGGGGGGGGGGGTCGGGAGAAGCATATAGATCACAGAGGAAATTTGTTTTAATAGAGAGTTTCCATTTTGGCCATCACAGTTAGAGAGACTTTGTTTTACTTAGCACCTTTCATATCTTTCCAATGTTGCAACAGCAAATTAATTATAGATTTGAAAAGTAATCTGTAAAAATTATAAGCAAGTCTGCAACCAAATATTTAGTTGGAACCATCCATGAACAAAAACGTGACAACATCCAGATTATCTGTTTTTGTGACTTTTGTTTGGTTTAGTATAGTTTAGAGAAACAGCATGGAAAGAAGCCCTTCGGCCCAAAGAGTCCATGCTGACCATCGATCACCCATTCACATTAGTTCTATGTCATCGCACTTTCACTGCACATGTGGCGATTTACAACAGGAAATTAACCCAATAAGCCACACGTCTTTAGGATGTGGGAGGAAACGAGCACATGGGGGAAACCCATCACAGAACGTGCAAACGCCATACCGTCAGCACCCTAGGCTACGATCAAACCCAGGTTCCTGGCATTGTGATGCAGCAGCACTGCCAACTGCACCATTGTGGAACCCAACTGCACCACTGTGGAACCCACTGCACCACCGTGGAACCCAGCTCCACCATTGTGGAACCCAACTGCACCACTGTGGAACCCAACTGCACCACTGTGGAACCCAACTGCACCACTGTGGAACCCAACTGCACCACTGTGGAACCCAGCTGCACCACTGTGGAACCCAACTGCACCACTGTGGAACCCAACTGCACCACTGTGGAACCCAACTGCACCAACTGTGGAACCCACTGCACCACTGTGGAACCCAACTGCAGCACCGTGGAACCCAGCTGCAGCACTGTGGAACCCAACTGCACCACTGTGGAACCCAACTGCAGCACTGTGGAACCCAACTGCACCAACTGTGGAACCCAACTGCAGCACTGTGGAACCCAACTGCAGCACTGCCAGCTGCACCACTGTGGAACCCAGCTGCACCACTATGGAACCCAACTGCACCACTGTGGAACCCAACTGCACCAACTGTGGAACCCAACTGCAGCACTGTGGAACCCAACTGCAGCACTGCCAGCTGCACCACTGTGGAACCCAGCTGCACCACTATGGAACCCAACTGCACCACTGTGGAACCCAACTGCACCACTGTGGAACCCAACTGCAGCACTGTGGAACCCAACTGCACCACTGTGGAACCCAACTGCACCACTGTGGAACCCAACTGCACCACTGTGGAACCCAGCTCCACCATTGTGGAACCCAACTGCAGCACTGCCAGCTGCACCATTGTGGAACCCAACTGCACCACTGTGGAACCCAGCTGCACCACTGTGGAACCCAACTGCACCACTGTGGAACCCAACTGCAGCACTGTGGAACCCAACTGCACCACAGTGGAACCCAACTGCAGCACTGTGGAACCCAACTGCAGCACTGTGGAACCCAACTGCTCCACTGTGGAACCCAACTGCAGCACTGTGGAACCCAACTGCAGCACTGTGGAACCCAACTGCAGCACTGTGGAACCCAGCTGCAGCACTGTGGAACCCAACTGCAGCACTGTGGAACCCAACTGCAGCACGGTGGAACCCAGCTGCACCACTGTGGAACCCAGCTGCACCACTGTGGAACCCAACTGCAGCACTGTGGAACCCAACTGCAGCACTGCCAGCTGCAGCACTGTGGAACCCAACTGCAGCACTGTGGAACCCAACTGCAGCACTGTGGAACCCACTGCACCACTGTGGAACCCAACTGCACCACTGTGAAACCCAACTGCAGCACTGTGGAACCCACTGCACCACTGTGGAACCCAACTGCACCACTGTGGAACCCAACTGCACCACTGTGGAACCCAACTGCACCACTGTGGAACCCAACTGCACCACTGTGGAACCCAGCTCCACCATTGTGGAACCCAACTGCAGCACTGCCAGCTGCACCATTGTGGAACCCAACTGCACCACTGTGGAACCCAACTGCAGCACTGTGGAACCCAACTGCAGCACTGTGGAACCCAACTGCAGCACTGTGGAACCCAACTGCAGCACTGCCAGCTGCAGCACTGTGGAACCCAACTGCACCACTGTGGAACCCAACTGCAGCACTGTGGAACCCAACTGCAGCACTGCCAGCTGCAGCACTGTGGAACCCAACTGCACCATTGTGGAACCCAACTGCACCACTGTGGAACCCAACTGCAGCACTGTGGAACCCACTGCACCACTGTGGAACCCAACTGCACCACTGTGAAACCCAACTGCAGCACTGTGGAACCCACTGCACCACTGTGGAACCCAACTGCACCACTGTGGAACCCAACTGCACCACTGTGGAACCCAACTGCACCACTGTGGAACCCAACTGCACCACTGTGGAACCCAGCTCCACCATTGTGGAACCCAACTGCAGCACTGCCAGCTGCACCATTGTGGAACCCAACTGCACCACTGTGGAACCCAACTGCAGCACTGTGGAACCCAACTGCAGCACTGTGGAACCCAACTGCAGCACTGCCAGCTGCAGCACTGTGGAACCCAACTGCACCACTGTGGAACCCAACTGCACCACTGTGGAACCCAACTGCACCACTGTGGAACCCAACTGCAGCACCGTGGAACCCACTGCACCACTGTGGAACCCACTGCACCACTGTGGAACCCAGCTCCACCACTGTGGAACCCAACTGCACCACTGTGGAACCCAGCTGCACCACTGTGGAACCCAACTGCACCACTGTGGAACCCAACTGCAGCACTGTGGAACCCAACTGCACCACTGTGGAACCCAGCTGCACCACTGTGGAACCCAACTGCACCACTGTGGAACCCCCAACTGCACCACTGTGGAACCCAACTGCACCACTGTGGAACCCAGCTGCACATGGGGGAAACGAGCACATGGGGGAAACCCATCACAGAACGTGCAAACGCCATACCGTCAGCACCCTAGGCTAGGATCAAACCCAGGTTCCTGGCATTGTGATGCAGCAGCACTGCCAACTGCACCATTGTGGAACCCAACTGCACCACTGTGGAACCCACTGCACCACTGTGGAACCCAACTGCAGCACTGTGGAACCCAACTGCACCACTGTGGAACCCAACTGCAGCACTGTGGAACCCAACTGCAGCACTGTGCCACTGTGGAACCCAACTGCAGCACTGTGGAACCCCCAGCTGCACCACTGTGGAACCCCCAGCTGCACCACTGTGGAACCCCCAACTGCACCACTGTGGAACCCAACTGCACCACTGTGCCACTGTGGAACCCAACTGCAGCACTGTGGAACCCAACTGCAGCACTGTGGAACCCAACTGCAGCACTGTGGAACCCAACTGCACCACTGTGGAACCCACCTGCAGCACTGTGGAACCCAACTGCACCACTGTGGAACCCAACTGCACCACTGTGGAACCCAACTGCACCACTGTGGAACCCAACTGCACCACCGTGGAACCCAGCTGCACCACTGTGGAACCCAGCTGCACCACTGTGGAACCCAACTGCACCACTGTGCCACTGTGGAACCCAACTGCAGCACTGTGGAACCCAACTGCAGCACTGTGGAACCCAGCTGCAGCACTGTGGAACCCAACTGCAGCACTGTGGAACCCAACTGCAGCACTGCCAGCTGCAGCACTGTGGAACCCAACTGCACCACTGTGGAACCCAACTGCAGCACTGTGGAACCCACTGCACCACTGTGGAACCCAACTGCACCACTGTGAAACCCAACTGCAGCACTGTGGAACCCACTGCACCACTGTGGAACCCAACTGCACCACTGTGGAACCCAACTGCACCACTGTGGAACCCAACTGCACCACTGTGGAACCCAACTGCACCACTGTGGAACCCAGCTCCACCATTGTGGAACCCAACTGCAGCACTGCCAGCTGCACCATTGTGGAACCCAACTGCACCACTGTGGAACCCAACTGCAGCACTGTGGAACCCAACTGCAGCACTGTGGAACCCAACTGCAGCACTGCCAGCTGCAGCACTGTGGAACCCAACTGCACCACTGTGGAACCCAACTGCAGCACTGTGGAACCCAACTGCAGCACCGTGGAACCCACTGCACCACTGTGGAACCCACTGCACCACTGTGGAACCCAGCTCCACCACTGTGGAACCCAACTGCACCACTGTGGAACCCAGCTGCACCACTGTGGAACCCAACTGCACCACTGTGGAACCCAACTGCAGCACTGTGGAACCCAACTGCACCACTGTGGAACCCAGCTGCACCACTGTGGAACCCAACTGCACCACTGTGGAACCCCCAACTGCACCACTGTGGAACCCAACTGCACCACTGTGGAACCCAGCTGCACATGGGGGAAACGAGCACATGGGGGAAACCCATCACAGAACGTGCAAACGCCATACCGTCAGCACCCTAGGCTAGGATCAAACCCAGGTTCCTGGCATTGTGATGCAGCAGCACTGCCAACTGCACCATTGTGGAACCCAACTGCACCACTGTGGAACCCACTGCACCACTGTGGAACCCAACTGTAGCACTGTGGAACCCAACTGCACCACTGTGGAACCCAACTGCAGCACTGTGGAACCCAACTGCAGCACTGTGCCACTGTGGAACCCAACTGCAGCACTGTGGAACCCCCAGCTGCACCACTGTGGAACCCCCAGCTGCACCACTGTGGAACCCCCAACTGCACCACTGTGGAACCCAACTGCACCACTGTGCCACTGTGGAACCCAACTGCAGCACTGTGGAACCCAACTGCATCACTGTGGAACCCAACTGCACCACTGTGGAACCCAACTGCAGCACTGTGGAACCCAACTGCACCACTATGGAACCCAACTGCAGCACTGTGGAACCCAACTGCACCACTGTGGAACCCAACTGCACCACTGTGGAACCCAACTGCACCACTGTGCCACTATGGAACCCAACTGCAGCACTGTGGACCCCAACTGCACCACTATGGAACCCAACTGCAGCACTGTGCCACCAGTTGGGATACAAAATGTGTTGTTTTCTTTGAAAGTGTACCAAAGGACTTTCAGAATCGATGTGAGAAGGGATTGGGTTTAATTTGGCATTTTATCCAAGAGTGACCAGTATTGACAGTCAGCAATTGATAATGTTCTTCCCTCAAGCATTAGATTGTCTAACTGAGTTGACGCACAGGTCTCAGAGTTTGGATGCTCCCCATCAATACATTCACAAATTATACACAATAGCAGTTCTCTGTGGTATCGCATCAGCAAACCTTAGCTTCTCAATAGAGTAGACCCAATTATACCAGCAAACAAATGTGACATCTTCCCATGGTTCCTGAATCATATTGCGTAATAATATTAATGTAGAATCTATTTTCACAAACAATCAAAAAGTATATCATACGTGTGAATATAAAATCTGGTCATTTAAAAACAAATAGTTCAGGGACACAGCACCAGCACGGAAACAGGCTCTTCGGACCACCGAGTCCATGCCCACCAACAATCCCTGTGCACTAGCACTATCCTACACAATCTTTACTGAAGCTAATTAACCTACAAAGACTTTGGAATGTGGTAGGAAACCAGAGCACATGGGGAAAACCCACCCGGTCACGGGGAGAACGATCAAACTCCGTACAGACAGAAACATCAACCCAGATGCTTTTGTAAAAAGTGTAGACAGAAACTGCAGATGCTGTTTTAAACTGAAGATAGACACAACAATCTGCAGTAACTCAGGCAGCTTCTCTGAGACAAGGAATGGATGATGTTTCGGCTCAAGACCCTTCTTCAGACTAGTTAAGGATTAGGGAAACGAGAGATGTAAACAATGTAGAGAGATAAAGAACGATGAATGGAAGATATGCAAACTATTTCTTAATGATTTATTAAACTGTAATCATCCATGCACGTGGAATTTAGTCCATCAAGATTGCGACATGCTTTATCGGTGTTGAACGGCCTTAACAACATGAGAAGGTGCAGCTTTCATCACAGAAATCCCAGTCTCTAAGCTGTCATTGCAAGCGCAGTGTTTCTGAGTGGTCCAGTTGTGTTTTTGACAATTACTGCCCCCCCCACCCCCCATCATATAGATGTGAAGATACGCACCGATGGTAATGGCATTGAATGTTAAGAGCAGTTGTTCACATATTGAGTGAGCTGTACAACGTAATCATTGTGTCATACTTTTTTCTAGTGCTTTATCGCTTGCTCACAGTGGACAACGATATGAAGCCAAACCAACAAGGCATAGTAGTAAAACTTATGGTAAGTTGCATCCTTCTATCTTTGAAAAAAGTAAAATCTTTTCACCGCAATGGATTTTGGAGATTTATAGTTTCTCACTGACTCCATTTGTAAAGGTATTGGCCAGAGTGGAGGTAAATAATGAACATTGAAAGATGGCATTTACAGTCCACGAACAGCTCATCTTAAGCAAGATCTCAACATTGGAGTCTTTAAAGTAGCAACATCAAACTAATTCTGACCCTGATCTCCATTAAGTAAGATATTTGGACAAGTCGAAAGATAATATGCTGCATCCTGAAAGAGAGGTTGAAAAAGGCCAAAGTTAGATGAATTCAAAAAATCTTGGGAGGGCTGCACTGTAAGGGAGGGGATACTGACATTTAGTTCAATGTAGATCATGCGCAAGAGCAATATTAGACATTAATTGTTCTTATTGAAGAAGAGGAACCAGATGCTTCCAGTGGAATAGGACCACACTGTGTGATGACTTTAGGATTCAGCAAAACATTAATAATGAAACAAAACCTGACAAATTGGTATTTACCTTTTTAATTTTCCAGTTGGCAAAACAAGTGAACACCTGACAGGCCCATTTATTTTGCTATATACATTTGCTTAATATTCGTGACATCTTTGTTCTTCCAACAGACGCAGCAAGAGTGAGCCTACACAAAAATTGTTAAATGTTAAAACACCGGTGACAAACAGATTTTCCTCTGCACCCTCAGGAAGATATTTGGACTAGGTTCCTAACAATAGACTGAGAAAACACATCTACTCAGCTAGGTTGAGTAAATGTGTTCTATATACTGTAGTACATAGAACAGTATAGCACGGCTACTCAGCCCAAGATGCCTGTGCCTAACTTGCCACCTTAAGCTATCTCCTCTGCCTGCATTGATCCATATCCCTCCATTCTTTACATTTCCATGTGCCTATCCAAAAGCCCATTAAATTCCCCTATCTGTAGCCACCACCACCCCTGGCACCACATTCCAGGAACCCACCACTTTCTGTATTAAAAAATTGTGCCATGCATGTCTCATTTAGATTTTGCCCCACTCACCTTAAATCTATGTCCTCTAATCTTTGATATTTCCACCCGGGGAAAAAGATTTTGACTGTCTACCCTATCAACACCTCTCATAATTGTATGTTATCAGGTCTCCCTTACCTCCGATATTCAACGATGTTCCAGTCTCCAGAGCAAACAACCCAAGTTTGTCCAATCTCTTGGCATAGAAACATAGAAACATAGACATTAGGTGCAGGAGTAGGCCATTCGGCCCTTCGAGCCTGCACCGCCATTCAATATGATCATGGCTGATCATCCAACTCAGTATCCCGTACCTGCCTTCTCTCCATACCCCCTGATCCCCTTAGCCAGAAGGGCCACATCTAACTCCCTCTTAAATATAGCCAATGAACTGGCCTCAACTACCCTCTGTGGCAGAGAGTTCCAGAGATTGGCATAGCTAATAACTTCCTCTGCACCCTCTGCAAAGCCTCACTTCCTTGCTGCAATGGGATGCCAGAACTGCATGCAATATTCTAAATGCAGTCTAAACATATTAATTTTATATTTTATTTTTACATTCAGCCTCCCAAAGTACAATATCTTGCACTTACTAAGATTATACTCCATCTGCCATTTTTGTAGTTCATCTATATGATGCTGTATACTTTGACAGCCTTCCTCACTGTCTGCAACTTCACTAATTTTGTGTTGTCTGCAAACTCACAAACCGTCTGCACTTTACACCCATATAGATCACAAATAATAGGTTCCAACACAGATCCTTGAAAACCTCCTCCAGTCACATAACTCCAGCCGAAATATTACAGTTCTACCAGAGACGAGGGTACAATCCTTAGTGTTGTCTGTATGGAATTTGTATTTCCTTCCTGTGACCGCATGGGTTTTCTCCAGGTGCTCTGGTTTCTCCCGCTCTCCAAAGATGTACAGGTTTGTAGGTGAATTAGGCTTTGGTAAAATTGTAAATTGTTCCCAGTGTGTAGGATGGTGTTAGTGTAAGGGGTGATCACTGGTTGGCACGGACACAGTGGGCTGAAGGACCTGTTTCCGTGCTGTATCTCTAAAGTCTTAAAATGCTACCTGACCTGATGAGTTACTCCAGCACTTTATATTTTGATCAATAATCCAGCAACTGCTGTTCTTTGTGCCTAGAATCAATTAGGGTGTAACTGAAGGTATACATAAAAGCTGGAGAAACTCAGCAGGTGCAGCAGCATCTATGGAGCAAAGGAAATAGGCAGCGTTTCGGGCTGAAAGCCTTCTTCAGACACGAAACGTTGCCTATTTCCTTCGCTCCATAGATGTTGCTGCACCTGCTGAGTTTCTCCAGCTTTTTTGTGTACCTTCGATTTTCCAGCATCTGCAGTTCCTTCTTAAACACAGAATGTAACTGATGTTACAGCATGTTTCCTGTAGTGGAATAACACACCATTACCCACTGTCTATTGACAATGTGATTCATGGAAACATTTATATTCTCTGTGAGATCTGAAATGGCAGGACTTTGCGGATTCAAGGTCTGTGGTAATGTATAAGGCGACAAAGTCTTGGACCTGGAGTGCTACAGTTTGTGTTGCCTGATCGTTTTGCTAAATAATGAGTTTGTCAATCTCACCACCCTGTGCATTACCACTATGATGTATAAAATGTTTACTTTGTATAATTAAGACATCAACTTGTTTTTCAAAATAATTTTAATTTCAGAATCCACAAGATGTCATTGTTGAGCAGACAGATATTTATACAAAAGATGCTGCTGGAATTGTTGGAAAGACCTTTCATATACCAGAGATTGTGAAGTATGTACACATTGCTGTCACAATTAGATATTAAGTTTGGGCCGAGGTTTATTGTACAGTTTGGGCCTAGGTTTATTGTAGTTTAAAATAATGGTGGTAGATATGATGGAAACATTTGGAGGGGATGACAACCTGCAGATGGAGGAAATCTGAAACAAAACTACTGAACGCTGGCAGCTTAGCGGGCAGCATGAGTTTCTGAGCATCGTTCAGAAACTAAATGACGGGCGAATGTTTCACATTGTTGGAGAATCTAAACTGGGGGCAGGATAAAGCATCCCCTGTTGAAAGGTAAATGAGAAATAATTTTTCCTTTGGGATGGTCTTGATTTCTCTATCTCAGAGCTGTGGAAGCTGAATCAATTTATATATTGATACAGAGTTGATCAAAGTTTATGTCAATGACAAAATCAAGCATGATCTACCAAGATCTACCAAGGTTAATTCCCGGGATGACTTGACTGTCATATGTTGAAAGAATGGAGCGACTGGACGGGTATACACTGGAATTCTTGCGGGATTGGACACGCTAGAGGCAGGAAACGTTCCCGATGTTGATGGAGTCCAGAACCAGGGGCCACAATTTAAGAATAAGGGGTAGGCCATTCAGAACGGAGACTAGGAAAAACGTTATCACCCAGAAAATTGTAAACCTGGGGAATGCTCTACTTCAGAAGGCAGTGGAGGTCAATTATCCACTGAATGCTTTCAAGAGAGAGTTAGATAGAGCTCTTAAAGATATGGGAATCAGTGGATATGGGGAAAAGGCGAGAACGGGGTACTGAGTGTGGATGATCAGCCATGATCACAGTGAATGGCGGTGCTGAATTCAGGGGCCAAATGGCCTACTCCTGCACCTATTGTCTATTGTCTATAAGATCAAGGAATAGATAGGGTGAATGCAGTCTTTTTTCCGCAAGATAGAGGAATAAAAAAACAGAGGTTAAAGACACAAAATGCTCGAGAAGGTCCCGACACAAAACATCACCCATCCATGTCACCTACCTGGCCCGCTGAGTTACTCCAGCACTTTGCGCCATTTTGTACTTAAACCAGCATCTGCAGTTCCTTGTTTGTGCAAAAACAGAGAGCGTAGGTTTAAGGGGAGGGGAAAGATTTAATAGAAACTTGAGTGGGCAACTTTTACTCACACAAGGAGGAATGAGCTGTTAGAGGAGGTAGCTGAGGCAGGTAGAATAACAACAATTAAAATACATTGAATAGGCACATGGATAGGAAAGGTTTAGAGGGACATGGGCCAAATTTAAGTATTTGATTCTAGCTTAGATGGAGCATCATGGTCGACATGAACAAGTTGGGCCAAATGGCCTGTTTATGTGCTGTGTGATTCTGACTATCAGATCAGCCGCAATTTTACTATAAGGTAGGGTTAGGGTCTGTGGCTGAAGGGCACGCTCTTCCAGTTATTTCTGATGTCTGGTGTCAAGATGTTCTGTCCCAGGCAGAACAATGAAGTATTTATGTGCAGCAGTTTTCCTGATCGCATTGTGATGAAAGATTCTGTTTTACTGATTTACAAGATGTGGGAACAAGTAATCCAGAGGCTGTGACTAAGTATGGAGGCATGACTTTAATTCCGTTCACAATTAAATGCAGTTTATTAGGTGAATCTGGACTGAATTGTTAAAATCCACAACATGACATCAATGCTAATATGTAGAATCATATCTAGGATCATGGCCCATATCTAGGATTTTGTGTTGTGTAATGAACCAGATTAGATAAGGGAACTCAAGGTAAAGGAGCCACTGGGAGGTAGCAACCACAATATGATGTTTTAATCTGCAATTTGTGAGGGAGAAGGTGAAATTGGATGTGTCGGTATTGCAGCTGAGCAAAGGGGACTAAAGGGGCAGTAGGGAGGAACTGACCAAAATTGACTGCAAAGAGACACTAGTAGGGATGATGGTGGAACAGGAATGGCAGGAATTTCTGGGAATAATTCAGAAGTTCTAGAGGGAAAAAGAGGTGACAGTGGCTGATAAGAAAAGTCAAGGACAGTATAAAACTTAAAGAGAAGGCATATAACATTGCAAAGATTATGGGAAGCCAGAAGAATGGTAAGCGTTTAAAGAACAGAAGGTAACTAAAAAGGTAATAGGGGGAGAATTGATGAAATATGAAGGTAAGGTGGCTAATAATATAAACGGGTAAAGCAAGAGTTTCTTCACTTATATAAAGAGTAAGAGAGAGGCAAGAGTGAATGTTGGTCTGCTAGAAAATGATGCAGGACAAGTGATAATGTGGAATAAAGAAATGACAGAGGAATTGAATAACATTTTTGCATCCGTCTTCACAGTGGAAGACACCAGCAAGGTGCCTGAAATTGAAGAGCGTCGGGGGGTGTAAGTTAGTGGAGTGGCTATAAGGAGAATGTGCTGAGGAAGCTGAAAGGGCTGAAGGTGGATGTCACCTGGACCGGATGGACTGCACCCTAGGATTCTGAAAGAAGTGGCTTTAGAGATTGTGGAGCCATTAATAGTGATATTTCAAGAATCAGTAGAGTCAGGAGTTGTTCCAGATGATTGGAAAATTGCCAATATTACCCCACTGCATAGGAATGGAGCAAAGCAGAATAGCGGGAACTATAGGCCGGTTAGTCCAGTGGTTGGCAAGATTTTAGAGTCCATTATAAAGATGAGATTACGGAGTATTTGGATATTCACGATAAAATAGGCCAAAGTCAGCATGACTTTGTGAAATTTGCCTGACAAATTTGCTGGAATTCTTTGAAGAATTAATTACAGGACAAAGGAGAGTCAGTAAATGAGGTGCCACATGTGAGGCTGTGAAGGGCCCATGGTATCAAAGGGCAGATACTAGCATGGATAGCAGGACCGCTAGATGGCAAAGGAAAAGCGTGGCAATAAAGGGGTGATTTTCTGGCTGGCTGCAAGTGACTAGTGGAGTTCCGCATGGCTCAGTGCTGTTGCCGCTACTCTTCACGTTGTATATTAATGATTTGGATGAGGGGATTGAAGGCTTTGTGGCCAAGTTTGCGGATGATACGAAAATAGATGGAGGGGCAAGTAGTGCAGAGAAAGCAGGGACTCTGCAGAAGGACTTGATTGGGTTGGGGGAGTGGGCACAGAAGTGGAAGATGGAATATAATGTAGCAAAGTGTGGATGCATTTTAGTAGAAGGAATAAAGGCGTAGATTCTTTTCTAAATGGGGAAGGAATCCAGAAATTAGAGGTGCAAAGGGCCTTGGGAGTGCTGGTGCAGGATGCCCAACAAGTTAAATTGCAAGTCGAATCGGCAATAAAGAAAGCAAAAACAATGTTAACATTTATTTCAAGAGGGCTTGTATACAAAAACAGGGATGTAATGCTAAGGTCCATGAGGCACAGGTCAGGCCACATTTGGAATATCGTGAGCAATTCTGGGCACCATATCTGGGGAAGGATGTGCTGGATCTGGAGACGGTCCAGAGAAGGTTTACAAGAATGATCCCAGGAATTAGTAGGTTAACGTATGATGAGCGCTTGATGGGACTGGGCCTGTACTCATTGGAGTTTAGTAAATGAGGGGAGGTCTCATTGAAATGTACAGAATAGTGAAAGGCTTGGATAGAGTGGATGTGGAGAGGATGTTTGACTCGGAATAAACAGGAAGGAGATGAGGAGAAACTTATTTAGTTAAAGGTTGGTGAATCTGTGAAATTCTTTGCCACAGAAGGCTGTGGAGGCCAAGTCAGTGGATATATTTAAGGCAGAGGTAGATAGAATGGGGGTTAGGAGGGAGAGATAGATCAGCCATGATTAAATGGCGGAGCAGACTTGATCGACTGAATGGCCTAATTCTGCCCGTATCACTTATGATATCTGATTATTACCTACCCCCAGGCATTAGTACTCTCCTGGGAGCATTAAAATAACTGTGGGCTTCTTTTTGTCTCTTGCAGTCCCATTTGCTGCATATACGTCATATCCTTCTAAACCTTTGCTATCCATGGACCTATCTATAATAACCATTGCCATTCTATCTGTCTCTGCAGCTTCCTTTGCCAGCTCATTCCGTGTACACACCAGCCTCTGCGTTAAGAAATTTCCCCTCAAGTCATTTTAAAATCTTTCTCCTCACATCTTAAAGCTATAACTTTTAATTTTAGACTACTTAACACTTGGAAAAAGATTGTGACCATTCAACTAACTTGTGACCATTCAAGTTATCTATTAGTGATTGTGTACACTTCCATTAGGTCACCGCTGTCTAGTGTGCTCAGATGAAAATGCCCAAGCCCCTTGTAGTGAGGAGAGTGAGTCTCTGGATTATCTACTATATTTCTATATAAATTTAACCATGGAGATAACCATAGTTGATTTAGGACTTACCTCTTTGCTATTAAGTGAGGATGTAATCAGACCCCGGGGTTGCTTATTTTCATTGCACTGCCAGAGAAAAGATTTCATTGTAAGTTAATTTATCAACTAATTATGTACAAAATTGAAAGATATGATATAATCTAATGGTTTAATAATGCAAAGTAACTTATCATATTATTTTACAGCATTGGAATGTGGAAGATGGTTGCAAGTTACAAAAATGCCCCCGCCATCAATTTCACAACCCAATTTGAAGTGAAGGAATATGGTGAGGAAAATTAATCAGTCTAATGAAATTAAAAACAAAGGTATCATTTCCAGTAGTATAAAAGTTAAGGTTATAGTGAGGTGTAAACTAAAATGTATCTAAATATTCCAGGATTTCGTTGCTTCAGGTGTGATAGAATTGGAGGGGCAAGTGGTGGAGGTGTTGCATTGCTAGTCAGGGAAGATATTACAGCAGTGCTTTGGCAGGATAGATTGGAGGGCTCATCTAGGGAGGCTATTTGGGTGGAATTGAGAAGTGGGAAAGGTGTAGCAACACTTATAGGGGTGTATTATAGACCGCCAAACGGGGAACGAGAATTGGAAGAGCAAATATGTAAGGAGATAGCAGATATTAGTAGTAAGCACAAGGTAGTGATTGTGGGAGATTTCAACTTTCCACACATAGACTGAGAAACACATTCTGTAAATGGGCTGGATGGGTTGGAGTTTGTAAAATGTGTGCAGGATAGTTTTTTGCAGCAATACATAGAGGTACTTACTAGAGGAGGGGCAGTGCTGGACCTCCTGTTAGGAAATGAGACGGGACAGGTGGCGGAGGTATGCGTTGGGGAGCACTTCGGGTCCAGTGATCACAATACCATTAGTTTCAATATAATTATGGAGAGGGTCAGAACTGGACCTAGGGTTGAGATTTTTGATTGGAGAAAGGCTAACTTTGATGAGATGCGAGATGATTTAAAAGGAGTGAACTGGGACATTTTGTTTTATGGGCAAGATGTAGAAGAGAAATGGAGGACATTTAAAGGGGAAATTCTAAGAGTACAGAATCTTTATGTTCCTGTTCGATTGAAAGGAAACAGTAAAAATTGGAAAGAGCCCTGGTTTTCAAGGGAAATTGGACATCTTGTTCGGAAAAAAGAGGGAGATCTACAATAATTATAGGCAGCATGAAGTAAATGAGGTGCTTGAGGAGTATAAGGAATGTAAAAAGAATCTTAAGAAATAAATTAGAAAAGCTAAAAGAAGATATGAGGTTGCTTTGGCAAGTAAGGCGAAAGTAAATCCAAAGGGTTTCTACAGCTATATTAATAGCAAAAGGATAACGAGGGATAAAATTGGTCCATTGGAGAGACAGAGTGGACAGCTATCTGCAGAGCCAAAAGAGATGGGGGAGATATTGAACAATTTTTTTTATTTGGTATTCACCAAGGAGAAGGATATTGAATTATGTGAGGTAAGGGAAACTAGTAGAGTAGCTATGGATACTATGAGGTTCAAAGTAAAAGAAGTACTGACACTTTTGAAAAATATAAAAGTGGATACGTCTCCAGGTCCTGACAGGATATTCCCTAGGACATTGAGGGAAGTTAGTGTAGAAATAGCCGGGGCTATGACAGAAATATTTCAAATGTCATTAGAAACGGGGATAGTCCCCGAGGATTGGCGTACTGCGCATGTTGTTCCATTGTTTAAAAAGGGTTCTAAGAGTAAACCTAGCAATTATAGACCTGTTAGTTTGACTTCAGTGGTGGGCAAATTAATGGAAAAGATACTTAGAGATAATATATATAAGCATCTAGATAAACAGGGTCTGATTAGGAACAGTCAACATGGATTTGTGCCTGGAAGGTCATGTTTGACTAATCTTCTTGAATTTTTTGAAGAGGTTACTAGGGAAATTGACGAGGGTAAAGCAGTGGATGTTGTCTATATGGACTTTAGTAAGGCCTTTGACAAGGTTCCTCATGGAAGGTTGGTTAAGAAGGTTCAACTGTTGGGTATAAATGCAGGAATAGCAAGATGGATTCAACAGTGGCTGAATGGGAGAAGCCAGAGGGTAATGGTGGATGGCTGTTTATCGGGTTGGAGGCACGTGACTAGTGGGGTGCCTTAGGGATCTGTGTTGGGTCCTTTGTTGTTTGTCATGTACATCAATGATCTGGATGAAGGTGTGGTAAATTGGATTAGTAAGTATGCAGATGATACCAAGATAGGGGGTGTTGTGGATAATGAAGAGGATTTCCAAAGTCTACAGAGTGATTTAGGCCATTTGGAAAAATGGGCTGAAGATGGCAGTTGGAGTTTAATGCTGATAATGTGAGGTGCTACACCTTGGCAGGACAAATCAAAATAGGACGTACATGGTAAATGGTAGGGAATTGAAGAATACAGTTGAACAGAGGGATCTGGGTATAACCGTGCATAGTTCCTTGAAGGTGGAATCTCATATAGATAGGGTGGTAAAGAAAGTTTTTGGTATGCTAGCCTTTATAAATCAGAGCATTGAGTATAGAAGCTGGGATGTAATGTTAAAATTGTACAAGGCATTGGTGAGACCAAATCTGGAGTGTGGTGTACAATTTTGGTCGCCCAATTATAGGAAAGATGTCAACAAAATAGAGAGAGTACAGAGGAGATTTACTAGAATGTTGCCTGGGTTTCAACAACTAAGTTACAGAGATAGGTTGAATAAGTTAGGTCTTTATTCTCTGGAGCGCAGATGGTTAAGGGGGGACTTGATAGAGGTCTTTAAAATGATGAGAGGGATAGACAGAGTTGATGTGGACAAGCTTTTCCCTTTGAGAATAGGGAAGATTCAAACAAGAGGACATGACTTCAGAATTAAGGGACAGAAGTTTAGGGTTAATATGAGGGGAACTTCTTTACTCAGAGAGTGGTAGCGGTGTGGAATGAGCTTCCAGTGGATGTGGTGGAGGCAGGTTCATTGGTATCATTTAAAAATAAATTGGATAGGCATATGGATGAGAAGGGAATGGAGGGTTATGGTATGAGTGCAGGCAGGTGGGACTAAGGGGAAAAAAAGTTGTTCGGCACGGACTTGTAGGGCCGAGATGGCCTGTTTCCGTGCTGTAATTGTTATATATGA